>JAXCEX010000015.1:0-215062 GCA_038382965.1 Ceratocystis huliohia | reverse complement strand
TTTTCCTTTTGTACTGCAACCACGGTAGAGCGGAAACGAGCAACAAGGTAACTTGGGAGCAATTGCGCTTCGCTCGGCGAACCTCTATAGTGAACCTTGCAGAGGGTTAATTCTGTCCGGTAGCCAACCCGGCGTCGTTTGATCTCTGTGATTCCCGTAGACGTTAAATATATTCAAGTTCAAGTTCAAGGGTAACTAGCCGGTTCGCTGTACTCCATCGCGGCCTATCCCTCACGCCGAAAGCCAGCGACCCTTTATACTAGCTTGCATGCGGTCTTCGTAGGCTAAGAATATTAGATGACCAGCCTTAGAAGCCCTTAGATACGCTCTAGACCTACGCTAGATGGAGATCCCACCGCCCAGGAGTTGTACTCAAAGATGGCATTAGCTAGCTGCTCCTGTCCGGAACACGCAGTCGTATTGCCGCCAAATCACAGTAGGTAGAGATAAAATAATACAATGACAATGACAATAAAAATAGCAACTAGCTAGACCCTGAAAGCCAGGAGATTCGCAAAGTCAGCGAGCATCTGCAACTGCTGGCTGCCTAGAAGTGGCGTCCAAGCACGACACCACTGCTGCGGGAAATCAGGGTAGACGCTATGTAGAATGAATAAGCAAACAACGAAGCTTCGTCGTCACTATAAAATATATCTAACTTCAAGTTTGCCGTTGACGTTGTAGTGCTACGAAACAACATAAAGTAGCCGTTGTTAAATATATCAGTCCTACGTTCAGCGCTAGTTTGATGAGATCAAATAGCCCGTGGAGTACATACAATCAGGTCCAGTCCATGGGATCATCATGAACAAATACACCTCAATGGGCGGTCTGGATAATAGACAGGGAAGAAAGACGCTATTATGCTACATATATGCCTATATAATGAATATCAGAAACGCCCCAAACGCCGCACCTCAAAAAGTCAAGAGCCAAGTAAGTGAATGGGGGGGGGGGGAAAAGCACGAAGTGGACATGCAGAATCATTTCATGTCCCTGCCATTTCTGTGTCCGTAGGCTCTGTACTTTCCGCAGCTACCTTCAAGCCTTGGTCTTTGCCAGTCGTATCATCAGGCTCAGAGGCATCATCTGCATCCCCGTCATCAGAAGGCTTAGGGCCATTTGGTTCGGGAGTGCTCGCCTTTGCGGCTTCTGGGGCTGTGTTCGGAGGCTCTCTGGCCGGTTCCTCATCCTTCACCGTGGGTGTCTCATCGGCGGGATTGGCAGGGTTAGGCCCCATGCTGATGTCGTGATCAGCAGGTGCTGCATCCTTCTCGGCGCTGGCATCTGCGTTATCGTCATCGCAGTCCTCCTCATAAATAAACTTGAGAAGCTTCGTGAGCATCTTCCCCAGCTCATCTTTGACTAGGACGATGTCAAAGCCTGCTGTATCACATGGCACAGCCTCAGAGCCCTCGACAGCCGGTATGGTGACTAGGATATGGCGTGCCGAGAAGCCCATATCTTTGATTAGCTGTGCTGAATCATAGGGTACAGCAACCACAGGGACTTTGCCAGAATCAATGATGCTGGTCACCATGCGACGTGTAGTACCATATTCGACACCAGACTTGGGGTCCTCGCCAAACTCGAGAAACTGGTCGCCATCAACCATCACACTAAATGCCTTCTTGTCAACATAAGCAAAGTGGCCGAGTACATCGGCGTCCTGTTTCTCACGCGTAGTATGTCGAGTCACACGCTTAAACACTGCAGGGTGCTTGTCAACTAGGCCCGTTACAAGGGCTTCTTTATTAGTATCTGGCGGGCCGGCAATGACTACTAAGCGAACATCTTCGGGGAGTTTAGATGCCGTGGATTCGTCGGTGGCAATTGGCTCGGCAACAGCATCTGGATCAGTCTTGTCCTGGTAGATGGCACCAATACTGTCAGCATTTTCGATACTGTCAAAGGCGGAAATATTGGATAGTGAAGTTAGGCGCAAAGCTTGCCATGAGATGGCGGCTTTGCGGTCTTCTAACGGCGCTTTCTTGGAGACGTCCTGTTCCATGTCGAGGTCGAAATCAATATCGCCTAGTTTACCGCGAAAGGCGTCGATAGATGGAGGGTTTGAGCGTGTAGATCCCATCCCAAAGCAGGCGTCGTCTTTGCCTTCGTCCTCGCTTTCTAGGTCATCTAGGAAGTCTAGGGGAAGCGAGCCCATGGTAAGTATCTTGGGTGTCTTGTTGGCCGACAGGCGGTTGATGCTTTCGACAGCCTCGAGAAACATGTCGATAGTAATAGCTGGCCGCTCAATGGACGGGCAGTTTTCTATCTTCCACCTCACCCAGTTCTTATCTCGAGAAAGAACTGTTTCAACCATACGCAGGTAGAAAGGACCTTCAGGATCTGGCCGCAAGAAATCAGCGATACTTCGTTTCATCTCAACAGCCCAGGCGGCCTAGAAATAAGGGTTAGTTAGTATATATAGGTAGAGAATGAGAACGAGAAAGAGAAAGAGAGAGTGATTAATAAACCATCAGGTATACCTACATCTTGTTCGGAGACGGTATGGTCCATGTAAGCCACGGATTTGTTAACTACGAGCCCAGCAAGCTTCTCTTTAGACTTTGCAGTAAGAGAGATGATGAAGTCCATAATAATAAGGGCTTGGACAAGGACATGTCGACGAAAGGATAGATCGTGGATCTAGATAGATGTACAGTTAGTCTTATGAGCAAGCTCCAAGAAATAGAAAAGACCCACCTCTAATTCAAACAAGTCGCGGTTCGTCAAATACTTTGGGTTAAAATTTGAAGCTCCAGAATTGCTCGTTATGTTTGTCTGGCCACTATGTGCATGTGCTTGAGTCTGTCCATTTTCCAATGCCCCAGTTCCGGCTGTTCTACGGACATCCTCATTGCCATTTTTACCGCGAACGGTCTGGAAAGATGCAAGTGTCAACTCTAGAGCGCTCTTGAACTTGGCCAGGTTTTCGGGGGTGAACAGCCTTTTCGGCTGACTAAAGGTGTCTTGCAGAGACCAGAACACGGGGTACAATGCCTCAAAGTCTACCGCGTTTTGGTCCGTTGTAGACTTTTCGTCAACTTCCATGGCGTCGGCCGTAGCAGCAGTGTCAACGTCCAATCCGGCCTCAATGTCAGCACCAGCCTCTTTCCCAGAATTCGTATCGTAGACAGTAACATTTTCAACATGGTATTCGCCGCGCAAATTCACAGAGCTTTTGTCGCCCAGTGGGAAGCTCTGGAACATGAAAATGAAAACTCGGCCACAGAAACTAGTGTCCTCTGCACGTGATAGGCGGCGCAGAAGCTCATTGCATGTGCGCAGGATGACGAGATGTTTTTGCTTAAAGTTTTTGGCAGTTATTCGTTCGCGGCGAGACTCGAGATAGTCGAAAACTTGGCGACAGCCCGAGATTGTTTGTGTGTCGAGAAGCTCTTCAATGACCCAGAAGAGCAGCGCTGGTTCGCAGCGCTCTTCATCGGAAAGAACGGCTAGAAGATCTAGAAGATTCCAAATGGAGACGAACTTGGGTGAGTCGATAGGAGTATTTCCCTAGAGGAGTGTAGGAGCATCCAGTATCCAAAGTTAGAAGAAGCGGCAACGACGACAGCATGACGCAGAAGAAGAAATCTAGGGACACTCACAATCAACTCTGCGAAGATGTCGCGAACTGCAGTTTCCACCACAGCATAGCGGCGCAGCTTCTTGCGCTCCGCACCGTCAGCTAAAGAAGAGTACCGATCACCCTCATCTTGGGCAAAAAAGGCCTCCAAGTTACTAATAGTGTCACCAAAGCTAGCACTAGTCAAGGCTGGGTCAATTGTAGGCGTAGGCTTGACGTTTTCAACGTTGACAAGTGCACGCGTGAAAACATCTCGGACACCTTGAATCACTGCAGCGCTGGAGACTGTGGGCCCAGCGGCTGATTCCATGACTGAGGCACAAGCTTGGCGATTGGATGTTGAGGTTTCAACTTGGAGGGGAGCTCAACAAGGTGAGCGCAGGTTAGAGATACAAGTCGAAAGTAAGGATCGGGAGCAAGGTCAAGGACTAGGCAGTAATCTGATGGAGAAGAAATTTGACAATGCGGCTACAACGCGCATGTCATAAAGCCAAAGGGAAAAAAAGGTAGCCGTGGTGCCAGTTCAGATGGCAAGTTACAGCTATTTATCCAGAAAAAAACTTCATAAAAGTTGACGATAGGTAACAAGGTGAGATTGAATTAGAGTAACTAGTACTACATACACATCTACCAGCTGCCAGAGGACCTGTTGCCAGCTGGCGGAAATGCTTATACATGCCTCTTTCTCATGCAAGGCTGAGCCATTACGAAAGCTGATTGGCCAGGCACTTTTCACTTCGCAGCCTTACCCTTCCAAATCGCAGCTTGGAAATCTTGAAAGTTGAACTAGTCACTTCGCAAACCCAGCACATACTTGCTGTAGATTTTTTTTTTCCCGCGATATTAGTAGACTACGAATTTGTAGTCTACCGAGCCTACATACTCGTACTCCAGCTGGGTACCGCCATCATAGCCTCCATACAGCGAGCCATTATATAACGGGCGCCTCGTTCTTTTCCTTCCTCTCCTTCCCCACGACACATCTGTGGCCCCGAACTTCAATCGCTCTAGTCTCTTAAACATGCCCAAGGCCAAACGCCTTAAAAGCGACACGTCGCAATCCCTTGTTTCTTCTGAGCCTTCGGCTGGGGCTGTGACTCCCATGACTGATTCCATTGCAGCTACTTCGAGTGTAGCGACTGAGGCTAATAACGAGTGGCTAGCACTGGCGCAAAATAATTGGTTGGGCACCAAGGGCTCTGTCAAGATTAAAAATGACTTGCTAAAGGAGATTTGGGAGACGCTAGAAAAAGACGGCTTCAGGTATTACCAGTTGCTGAGTTTGGAGGGTGTCCAGACGCTGGAAAAGTAAGTAGTTCACTAGAGCTTAAGTTCCTAGCTTGATATTTCCATTAACACATCGATTGTAGCTATCTCTGGCCTGGGTTCTCAGACGGCTCTACCAATACGCACGTGCTGCTGATAGTTTTGCTTCTTAATGTTAAGCGGAGGGAAAACTTGGACTCATGGAGTAAGTCACTGCCTCTTCCACTTCTCTCTTAGCTCTCTCTCAGCTCTCTCTACCATCCTGCTAATGCCTTTATCCCACCTTTATAGCCCTACTTGAATCTCGCCTACCCGAATTCTCGCAGCTATTCCGTCGTATCATCTCCATGTTCCTTGATAACTCCCTTGCCTCAGATATCCGTACACACTTGCTCTGCTTCATTATCCAGGCTTTCCAGAGTCTTGATTACGCCCCTGTGCGCAAAGAATGTGCGCCGCTTGTTTCCATATCCATCTGGCACAATCTCTCAAGTGATAGCTTCCGCGAAGCTAAGCTCGATCAAGTGCCACATCTGCGCAAAGCCTGGCGAGCGTCCGCCAAGCGCTTCGATGCCGCTGACGATGCCACCAAAACTAGGCTGCGATTTGAGCGTGCATGGCTGTACACGATAACACTAGACTTCTTGCGTCGCTTGTACAACGAGTCTTCCAAGCCTGAAGACGTGCTATACTGCGAACGCTTCATTGAGTTTCTTTGCGACCTACAGAGCCAGCTTCCCACTCGCCGCTATGTCAACACGCTCATTCATGATCTGCAAATTGTTCCCGTGATGCGTCTGTCGCCTATGTTCCGTGCTGAAGACAACTCGCTACTCCGCGACATGCACGCTCTGTTGAGCCATTACACATACTTTTCTATCGACGACCAGACTGGCTTACAGCACTCACGCGACGACGCCTACGAGAAACACTGTGCTGTGCTCAGTCGGCTCCAGCGGACAGCCCTGAAACATTTCGAATCCAAGCTTATGGTACTGGCACTATCCAACTATGGGTCGATTGACAAGCGCCGTGATTTAGAGCCCCTCTTATCGGAACTATCAGATGAAGAGCTAGTAGAGTTAGCCACTCTATTAGACATTAGATCGTCATATCCCAGCTCTGTTGGGCTTGTTATTGACCGCAAGCTAATTATGGAAATCCTCCTCAACTTCCACGAGCGCAAAAAGTCATTCAAGGATGTCGCCGAAGACTTGGCTCTTGTTCCTACCGAACAAGCGCTATTCGAGAGTAATCTCCTCCGTACCGAATCATACGATGGCACGCGCCCCATGGCGCTGCCCAAACTAAATCTACAGTATCTCTCGGTGGGTGACTTCCTCTGGCGATCTCTGATTCTATACCGCTGCGAGGCTTTTTACAGTATTCGCTCTGATATCGAGACTGCCCTTCGGCGCTTGATGCCTGAGGCGTCCAAGAATGGCGACGTCCGATTCACTGGCTCGACCAAAATGGCTGTCCAGATTAGCAAGCCTACAATACTCGAGGTGGCCCCGGCAGCCATAGGCGATAACAAGCCGTCAATTGTCAAGGCAGAGATCTCGTTTGATTTACGCAGAATGGACGACCGCACACGCCGCGAGTGGGACTCCTTGCGGATAGATGATGTTGTCTTCTTGCTTGCTGTGGCACCATCGTCGCTGTCGAGGCCTGGCGCTAAGAAGGCGGAGGACGCCTCTCCAGCTGACTCTGTTGCGGCAGTCCGCACAGCTGAGATTCTTAGTGTTGTTGACGAAAAGGGTCGCAACCTCCGAGATTTCAATGGCAAAGGCCGGGGCCAGTTTGGCTCTCAGCGCAAAGTGACGCTGAAGCTAGACACACACACATACAAGGCCGATAGCGAACGGGCAGAAAAAGGCAAAGGGGATGTCTATGCCGGCATCAACATACTACTTCGGCGCCATAGCCGCGAAAATAACTTTAAATCGATCCTCGAAACCATACAGACACTAGCATTGTCTGATGTGCCGCTGGCACCTTGGCTACACGAGGTTTTCCTCGGCTATGGTGATCCGGCTGCGGCATCTTACAAGCACTTGCCCAACCGTATCCACAAAGTTGACTTTCGCGATACATTTTTAGACTGGTCGCATTTAATCGAAAGTCTACCTGGAAAAACGGTCCAGCCTGCAGCAAGTGAGTCAAGTAGCTTCGGACCTCCGTATGTTCTCGAGACAGAGCAGCCCAAGCCTCAGATAGAACCGACGGCAGCAACGGGAAAGCCCGTAGCCAAAAAGCGTCGGCGTGACGTTGAGCCAGCTATGAAGGCGGACATCGAGGCGCTAAAGGTATCATCATACAAGGAGCTTAGCATGGGGCCCTACCCGTCCGATGTGCCCAAGAAAAACGCCATCCGCTTTACGCCGGCACAAGTTGAAGCCATTACCTCAGGGACCCAACCCGGCCTCACGGTAATTGTCGGGCCACCAGGAACAGGAAAAACAGACGTCATCACGCAGATTATCAGCAACATTTACCACAACTTCCCCAAGCAAAAAACACTCCTGATCACCCACGGCAACCAGGCACTTAACCAATTGTTTGCCAAAATCGCCGCACTCAACATCGACAATCGCCACCTTTTACGTCTGGGCCACGGCGAGGATGAGCTAGAGGTGGATGCCAATTTTAGCAAGTATGGTCGTGTTGAGTCATTTTTGCAGAACCGTGATGGCTATCTACTTGAGGTCAGCAAGCTAGCTGCGTGTCTAGGCGCCCCTGGTGCACACGGCAACTCCGCCGAGACCGCTGGGTATTTCAATATGGTGTATGTGCAGCCGGTGTGGGCCAAGTTCCGCGCTGTCTGCAACAACAGCGAGACATCTGCAACCGATATCGCAGCCGCCTTCCCCTTCCATAGCTTCTTTGCCGACGCACCCCAGCCGCTTTTTGCCCCCGAAGCCGCGCGTGACACGGTAGTTGAGACAGCTGAGGCGTGCTACCGCCATATTGAGCGTGTGTTCTCTGAGCTAGCCGACATCCTGCCGTTTGAAATTCTACGTCGTGACAAGGAAAAAGCCAACTACTTGCTCACAAACGAGGCACGCATTGTGGCTATGACATCGACACATGCGGCCATGAGGCGGCAGGAAATCGCGGCTTTAGGCTTCAAGTATGACAATGTCGTGTTTGAGGAGGCAGCTCAGATCACTGAGATTGAAACTTTTATCCCGTTTGCGCTGCAGAAGCCCATGGCAGCATCAAATTCTGGAGCCGCTACTTCGGCAGAGGCCACGCCCCAAAGCTCTATGCTACGGCGAATTGTTCTTTGTGGTGATCACTTGCAAAACTCGCCCATTATACAGAACATGGCCTTCCGAGTCTATGCCAACCTCGAGCAGTCACTCTTCTCCCGGCTTGTCCGCCTCGACGTGCCCATAATCACACTTGACCAGCAAGGCCGTGCACGCCCATCCATTGCCGATCTCTACCGCTGGCGATACCAGCAGCTGCTAGATCTGCCGCTGGTCCAGACCAGTCGCGAGTTTCTTACGGCTAATGCCGGCTTCCGCTATGACTTCCAGTTCATCGACGTGCCCGACTACAAGGGCAAGGGTGAGGCCGAGCCAACGCCGCATTTTGTGCAAAACCTAGGTGAGGCCGAGTATGCCGTCGCTATCTACCAGTACATGCGATTGCTAGGCTACCCGGCATCCAAGATCTCGATCCTGACAACATACGCCGGCCAGCGAGCCCTTATTCGTGATGTGCTTCAGCACCGGTGCGCCCGCAACCGCATTTTTGGAATGCCGCGTGCGGTAGCTACAGTCGACAAATACCAGGGCGAGCAAAACGACTACGTCATTGTCTCACTAACCCGCACCAATCGTGTTGGCTATCTACGCGACTTGCGTCGACTGACTGTGGGGCTGTCACGTGCACGCCTAGGGCTGTATGTTCTGGGCCGCCGTGCAGTTTTTGAGAGCTGTGTTGAGCTCCGGCCGGCTTTTTCACGCTTTTTTGCCGGTGGCCGCCCAGACAAACTGACGCTAGTTACCGGCGAGCTGTGGCCGTCACAGCGACTAGTCGCGGACGAGGCAGCAGGGGTCAGTGTGCCAGGCGAGTTCACCTCAGAAGGTGTAGAGCATCTGGGATTGTATGTGTATGAGATGACACAGACAAAAATGAAGGAGCTTGAAGGAGGGGAGGGCGTGGCAGCTGAATCTAGGCCGGTGGATGCGACTGCGTTGGAGGCAGGGAACGGAGAGCAGGACGAGACATGACGAAAGTTGAAGGGTGATGTGGTTAGGGTTAGCCCAGGCGATATTCATATTAGGGTTCTACGGAAAAAGAGGTCTAATAGTAGCATTACGATAGTGGCTTCGCCACTAAAGATCAGTCCAAATTCAAAACTTAGGCTGGCTATCTTCCATTCCCTCGCATGTGAAAACATGCTGTACGGTGAAGTGTCAGGAGTAAGACCCAAGAATGAGAGAAACGGATGCATAAAGCATGTTGAAACATAGCAAACAAAACACATAGTGTCATGACTAGACTAGACAGCACAGGATCTAGCGGGGGCCTGCTGGTTGCAGCCAGCCTGGAGCTCTTCAGAACATCGCTAGCAGCTCTACAGTCTCCCGCACGCACAATCGCCCCCATGCTTGCTGCTGCTGGCTGAATTCGAGGCTCAACCTCGATGCGGTCTTGGGTGGGCTCTGGCGAACGAGGCCTAGCTCAACGACATCCAACAAGTCGGACAGGACTAGGGGGTGTCTGGACAGGAAGGATGGAGCGGCTCTTCTGCCTTTCCTCAGGACGCTGCTATCCTTTCTTCCTCCTCTTGCGCATACTGTTATCTTCCGGAGGAGAAAGCCAAGGGAAATATTTTCCATTATCAGATTTTCTCACGGGTTTAATCCTTCTTTATATGTCCATTTCTTGGGGTCCTCTTTTTTAATTCTTTTTTTTTCTGCTGCTCTTAATCCTGGATCTTTTCCCTCTCCTCTCTCTTCTTCTTTCTCCCTTCTTTCTATCCTTTTCTCCCTAGGAAATTGGAATATATTTTCTTTCGACCCTTGGAAACTCGCTCTTTTTCGTGCCCGTCGTTTTCGTGGCCGCTTGTCAGATTGTCAACGGAATTTCTCTTCTTGATTGAAGCCAGATTTCCCAGCACCTTGCTTCCCTCCCTTCCCCGATATAAAGAACAGAAAGGCCGGTCTGCACACACTGCACGCAGCCGCTTGGAAAAAAGAAGAGAACAAAAGACTAGAAAGTCAGAGAGGAAGCAGATAGAAAAAAAATAAGGGACCAAAGAAAAATCCCTGAATTTTGTAAGTTTATTCTTTCAATTTTTCTTCTTTTATCTGTGTGTGTATTCCCCCGCTTTCTCCCCCCCTCTATCTTTGTGCTTCAGGCCTGAGGCCGCTGTTCATGTCCTGCTGTTAGGCTCCCGTTGGGCTGTGCATACGGAACAGAAAAGGCAGTAAGCAAGGCCTTGCTGCTTTATCTCTGTCCCATACCCACTTTTTTGACATCCGCCAGAAGGTTACTTGTGATGTACCCGGCCGAAGAGGCCAAAAAAAACTTTTTCTTCTTGCTTGCTTCTTTCGTTCCCCGGTGCCCATTTTGTGGGTAGAAAATGTGGGGACTTGCTGAGTTTTGCGTCTGCTGATTGGCCCGATTGCTGCTTCAAAGTGGGCCTTTAATCTCTGTTCTTTCTTTTTTGCTTCCTGCTTGCCCTGGCCCGGCTGGCTGCTGTCTCACCCTCGACTGCGCTGCTATTACCGCTGCTATTACTGCTGCTCTCTACAGGGCTCTGTCCCCTGCTGCTCAGCGCCTTCTCCCACTAACCACACTTCCTGGCTTACGCCTTGCCGAAATTTCACATCTCCTATTTTCCTCGCCCCCTCCCTCTGTCTCGATTTCCTCTTTTCTTTTTTCTCCTCCCCTCTTCTTTCCCCTCTTCTTCATCTGGCTCAGTTGTCTTGTCAGTGGTTTTCGCTGGCATCATTTCTGTCCTGTCGTGACACAACTAAAAATACCCCCGCCGAAAAAAAAATAAAAAATAATTTGCAGGGCTTCTCTAGGCTCTGTAGTTCTTTTTTATTCGCTTTTTGTCCCTTCCTTTCTTCCTCTCCAACCTTACTTCTTCTCCTCCCTCCTCCCCTCGGTCTCTTGTCTATCAGGCCATAGATTCAAGAGAATTGAACAAGGCTTCAGCGACTGTTGTCTTTGTCATCAGGACCGATAAATATCAAAACCAGACAGACGTCTACGGCATCCGTCCTCCCCCCCCCCCAGAAACGGCTCTTCTACCATCTTTGGAGTCCCTCCAACAGCTTGCCTCACATTGCTGTAGTTGCTTGCCCATTTCACCGCCACTCCTCCCTCTTCTACTTCTCTGAGATTTCGACCCGACTTTAGTGTTGTGTGTCCTATCATCGTCTCTGTTCATTCGAAGAAAAATTCGGTCGCTCCGCGAATTTCTTCTTTTTCATTCCATTGTCTCGACGTCTTTGTCCCAAGAACCTGGCCCGGTCGATCCCCTCTGCAGACTGTCAACTTGACCCGTCAACCTTGTGATCTATCAAATCCACACGGACGGCCACTCCCTTCTCTGCCTGTCGACGACACGATCATATTCTGTTCATCTGACAAGCTCGTTCCCGGCGTCTCTCCCTCTAAAACAATAAACCGCTTACGCACCCACGTTCAGCTCTTCCAGCGCCAGTTGTCGCCCTCGCGGACCTGACGCTGTTCCAAAATACCAACTTAATGACGCCGACACCTACCCAATCTTCGACCCCGGCGCAATCCACTTCGGCAGCCCCTTCGGCTCCGTCTTACGCCTCTGCTGCTGGTTCTTCGAAGAAGACTCCCTCCAACAACCCCGCCCCTGCTTCCTCTGCCTCGTCAACAGCCCACCACCAACATGCAAAGTCGGCTTCCATCTCCGCCAACGGTCGCCTGCCAATCACCCCTGCCCTCCCTACTGTTCAGGGTCTGAACGGCGCCTTTACCTCGGGCGAGCACTCTCGCAAAAACTCTGTTACTATTGGTGCCAATGGCTCCTCTTCCTCGGCTGCGTATCCCGGAAACGTGAAACCCGCCAGCTCGAACAGCCATTCTCAGAAGAGCTCCATCAAGTTTGGCAACTTTGACTCTCCTGTCATGTCGCACAACACTCCCAGCAAGCCGGCTGGCTCAGGCTCTGCTTCTCAGCAGCAGCAACAACAGCTGCCGCCCTCGCACTCATCGCCTGCTCCTCCATCGCCCATTCCTATTGCTGGTGCTATCCCTATTTCTAGTGGTGGCCGCCCGCCCTCTGTTGTACAGACGGGAATGACCTTTGGAAGTCTTTTAAAAGAAGAAGTAAGATCGACACTATTTTTTTTGCTGTTTCTTTCTTATTTTCGTAAACATATTTTAAAAAACAACAATGGCTTGTCACCTCCCCGCACATATGTCCCACCCCTCCTTTCCTCCCTTTTTTTTTTTTTTTCTTTTTTTCCCCCCCCCCCCCCCCCAATTTCCCTCCTTTCACGTATTTCGCCCATAACGTGTGGTCCTGCATTATCTGGTTCTTTTTAGATCTCGCATCTGTCCTTATCCTCATCCCTCACAAACTAACTTTTTTCCTCCCCTATCTCTAGCGCACCCGCCAGAACCAGCCGGTCCCTACTCAACCCGGCTCTCACGGTCGCCGCGAATCTTCTCACTCGGCAGCTGGAAGCGACATGAGCTCGCAAAACCAGCACCGCAGTGGAAACAGCTACCACGGCCGTGGTCGCAGCTTCAACAACAGTGGCAGTGGCTCCTTTAGTGGATCTCACCACAACAACCAAATGGGCTACCCCCCCGGAAACTACCGCGGAAACTCCGGTCATGGCAACCGGGGTGGCATGCCTTTCCAGCCCGGCTCTCACAGCCATGGCCCCAACCAAAACCGACCTCCTATGCATGCTACTAGCTCGCCTCAGCCTGGCCGGAGCCCTCACCTATCCAACAGTGCTATGAGCACCCCCAACATGCCTCCTGCGTCTCTCGCTCAGCCGATGCCTGCCCAGACACCTCCTCATCAGTACTACTCCCAGCCTTCTATGGGTGGTGGTATGCAGCCGGTAAATAAACCATCACTCCACCCATTCACTGAATTCACTTGATCGTTATTTTTTTTTGAGCATTCTTACCTGCCCCTTTAGGCACAAACAGAAACAGCGACCTAGTTGGTCTTCTTTGGGCTCTTGTTAAGGCCTCGAAGAAAAAACAGTATAACTACTGCACAGCATTCAAGAACAGCAGTAATAGCAGCACAAACAACAGCCAAACAATGAATACGTCGATGCCACATTGGCAGTCCCCTTAACTGCAGCAATATCCGATAACTTCCCTCGAGTCAAGTGGTTCTTTGTGTGAAGTTTCGGCCTGATATTATCCTGTGCAACACAAGTGTGCTGTCTGGGTTAGTTCGGGACTTCTATTGGGGCGTCCTCGGCATTAGCCTGTATCGCAACTGAAGCAAACGAGCGCTTGAGCTTTGACATGACAACAAGCAGCAGTAGCAAAAATTAGTAATGTTGAGTATTAGCGTTTCTACGGTAAACTCTCAACAGGCAATGAAAAGGGTACAGCAATACCAGCTTCCGGGGCAACCACCAACTCAAAACCGCGAAAAAGGCTGGGCCCGGCTCAAACACTTTGTCTTTTTTTTCTCTTTTTTTCCACCACTGATAGATGAACATCTATCTTTTTCTTCTTTCGTACCTCATTCCATTTCACCCGACGCAATTGACGGCAATATGAAAGCCCAGTCTACTACCAAGATGCCGCCATTTGCTGTGAAACGGAATAGAAAAGGGATATCAAACAAGTTGCAACCTGCCCTGCCTGCTTTCCCTGCAAAACTGCCTGCAAAACATGTCGCTGTTAAACCGCTCACATATGCTGATGTTGCCAATGCAGCTAGTGCTAAACATCTGCAGCCTCGCAAAAACAAGATACGACTTAATGTTCACGCCAAAGGGTTTGTTCCTGCTAGTAGCAGTTTCACTTTGAATATGGACGTCGTAGTGGTATCTACACAACATGGAGAAGAAGCATCCAGACCGTCCTCTCCATCGCAGAGCCCTTTAGTCTCTAGCCCGAAGCTAACTACCGAAAATATTCAGCAGTACGGTTATCCCTCACCTGGCCCGTCAGGACAATATCCTATGCCCCAACACGTCGGTGTTGGCGTCCCCAACTACGGTAACTACACCATGCCATCTTATGCTCCCCCCACCGGTGGCCCTGGCTACAACGGCCCGAACTACAACGCTCCTGCCTTCACTCCTGGCGCCCAGGCAACTCCTATGGCTCGCTCCGGATCTCAGCAGGCCGAGAAGGTGCCTGTTCCGGCCGCTACCCCCACATTCCCGCCTATCGTCGGCTCTGGTGGCCCCGCTACTCCTGGCCCCAAATCCGCCTTCGTTCGCCCGGCCAAGAGTGCCGCAATTCGCATCACAACGCCACAGGGCGAGGCTGTTGACCTTTCTACTGTAAAGGCTCCAGCTTCCCCGGCTCCCGCTGCCTCTAACAGAGCTCCTTCTGTTGTCTCCTCGACCCCGTCTAGAGCTGGCGCTCTGACTCACCCGACTAAGAGCCGCGAGGAGGTTCAGGAGGAACTTCGCCTCAAGATTGCCCAATTCACTAGCCGTGGTGCTACTGAAGCTCCTGCCAAGGACGACGCTAAAGCCAAGGCTGAGAAGGAGGCTGCCGAGAAGGCCGAGAAGGAAGCCAAAGAGAAGGCCGAGAAGGAAGCCAATGAGAAGGCTGAGAAGGAGGCTAAGGAGAAGGCTGAGAAAGAAGCTAAAGAAAAAGCCGAGAAAGAGGCTGAAGAAAAGGCCAAGGCTGAAGAGGCTAAGGCTAAGGCTGACGCTCCTGCTGCTGCTGCCTCCACTGAAGAAGACGAAATGGAGCGCATGATTCGTGAGATGGAGGAAGCTGAGCGTCTTGAAGCTGAGCGTGAGGCTGAATTTAACCGCAAGCGGGCCCTGGAAAAGGAGGCTGCTGCTGCTAAGAAGGGTGCCGATAAGCCTAAGAACGCCGAGGAGGAGGACCGCAAGTTGCGTGAGCAGAAGCGCGAGATGGAGCGTCTCGAGGAAGAGAAGGAGAATGAAAGACGGCGCCGCGAACAGCAAAGTGGCCCTTCCAAGTCTGTTTCCGAGCTCATGGCTATGGCTCGCAGTGGCAAGGAGATGCCCCAGCCTAAGCCCGAGACCAAGCCCGCGGCCTCCCTCGTCGATAAGATTGCTTCTATGAGCCTTAGCTCTAACGTTCCCAAGATTGAAAGCCTAGCCAGTGCTGTGCGTGGCGATAACAAATCCCGCAAGCCTGCTGCTCTCGATCTTGGCCCGTACTCCAACAAGGTGGTCGAGCCTGCCCAGCCCAGCGCCGCTCTGCAGTCTCTCAAATCGGCTCGTTTCCTGACCGTGATGAACTCCGAGCTTTATCCCAGTGGTATTATGTCCCCTAACCCTGCGCTGAACTCGGCTGTCTCTAAGAAGGGCAAGACTTTCCAGTACGACTCTGCCTTCCTTCTGCAGTTCAAGTCAGTGTTCACTGAGCAGCCATCGACCGAGTTCCAATCGCAGGTCAAGACTCTCATTGGCGAAGAGCACAACCGGGGTGGCTCAGCTCGGAGCTCAACCCCCCGCACTGGCTCTTCTAAGGGTACTCCTAACCCCATTGGTGCTCCTATCGGAGGCGGCTTTGGTAGCGGTCGCATGAGTGGCCCTAACGGTATTTTGCCTCGTGCAGGTACCAACCCTATCGGTCAATTTGGTCGTGGTGCTGGCTTCGGCTCTAACCGCAACATGAGCGGCAACAACATTCCCAACTCTCCTCGTGTCGGCAGCAGCCGCGGTGGCCGTAACAACAGCAACCGCCCGCCCAAGGTCGACAAACAGGCTGCTCAGATGCCGCTAACTGCTGGTGTCGAAATCAAGCCTATTGTTGTTTCAGAGACCGGCTGGAAGCCTACTAGCATTAGTCAGAAGGGTGCTAACGCTGGTGCCGCTGGCGCTAGTGCTTCCGGCAATGGCCCCATGGAGCCTGCCATGGTGCAGCGGAAAGTCAAGGCTGCTCTGAACAAGATGACTCCCGAGAACTTTGATCGTATTTCGGAACAAATCTTGGTCATTGCTGCGCAGTCCAAAGATGAGAATGATGGTCGCACTTTACGCCAGGTCATTCAGCTTACTTTCGAGAAGGCCACTGACGAGTCTCACTGGGCTTCGATGTACGCCAAGTTCTGCCAGCGAATGCTCGAAAGCACTAGCAACGAGATCAAGGATGACGGTGTCAAGGACAAGAACGGAAACGTTGTCTGTGGTGGTGCCCTGTTCCGCAAGTACTTGCTGAACCGCTGCCAGGAGGAATTCGAGCGTGGCTGGAAGGTTAACATGCCACAGATTGAGGATGGCAAAGCTGGTGAAGCTGCTCTACTGTCTGATGAGTACTATGCTGCCGCTGCTGCCAAGCGTCGGGGCCTGGGTCTTGTGCAGTTCATTGGTGAGGTGTATAAGCTGGGCATGCTTACTGACCGTATCATGCACGTTTGTATCCACAACCTGGTGGACTTTACTGGCGAGCCTGATGAGCACGTTGTCGAGTCGCTGTGCAAGCTGCTGACTACGATTGGTGGCGTGCTGGCCAACAGCCGTAACACAAACCCTCCTGACCGCAACCTGACTCTTATGGGTGCGTACTTCGACCGCATCCAGAACATGATCGACTACCCCGGGTTGAACAGCCGTTTGAGATTCATGCTCATGGACGTTGTCGATCTGCGGAAATCGGGCTGGAAGAACAAGGAGGTTAACAAGGGTCCCAAGACTCTGGATGAAGTTCGTCTGGAGGCTGAGGCTGCGGCGGCCGCTAAGGCTGCCGAGGCTGCCAAGATGACTCGTGGCAGCGGTCACGGCCATGGACGCATGCCTATGGGTCACGGTGATGCGCGGTCGTACAGCAACGGCCACGGCGGTCATGCCAACAGCAACCAGATTGGCAAGGATGATCTTAAGCGTCTGCGTGGTGCAGCAACGACGCGGTCGAGCGGCCATAGCACGACACTGGGCCCGCCAAGCATGCTGACCTCTTCGCGCAGCAACTCGGGCCGTACCCGGCTGGCCCCTATAACGATGATGAGCCGTGGCAACGAGGACTCGGCGTCCTCGTCGCGCACAGGAACGTCAGCCCCCATTAGTGTCAACTCGTTTGACATTCTGGCAAGTCTTGAGAACCACCCCGGCTCGCCGCCGTCGGCCGCCGCCTCTCCGGCACTGGCCAAAGCCACGCCTGACACAGGCGATAAAAAGGAGGAGTGAAGAAGGAAAAGAGAAGAATTCTTATTAAAAACAAGAGACAGAACACGGAGGGACGCAGGTCCATGGATTTGGGATTTTTTTTTACAGGCTTCTTTTTCTTTTTGAAGAAAGGGGAGAGGAAAAAAGGAAAAGGGGAGGTAGGGAGGGCAGAGAGTATTTTATTCTTTCCGCTCGCTTGAGGAGTACTGAAGATTGAGGTCTTTTGTCTTCCTCAATTCCCCTTTTGATTTTGATTCTGGTTCTTCTCTTCTTTTGTTTCTCTTTGCTATTTTCTATTTTCTTTTCCTCTCTTCCTTTTCATCTTCACTATTTTCCTCTTCCCTTTCTCCTTCTCTTCCTTGTTCACCTTCGACAACGACAAAAGCAATTTGATGTTAGATGGGCGGTGTTGGGTTTTCATTTTTTCTTTCTCTCTTGACTTCATTCTGTTCTTTTTTTCTCTTACCTTGTTGTCTGCTTTCCTTATTATGCTTGTTGTTTGCTGCTTTTAAACGGGGTTTTTATCTCTTCTTTTTTCTGTATTTAACTTGTGTTTTTCTTTTTTTTGTTTTCTTTTTCTAGTTTGTGCATCCGGTCTGGGTTTTCCTTCGTCTGTTTTCTGTTTTCTGTTTTCTGTTGTTCGAGTCTTTTAGTTTTCTCTTATTTTACTTGATTTGATCTATACTTCTGTGCCTTCGTTTCCCTAAGTGACGATCTGTGTGCCACCATGCTGCTAGTCGCCCCTGAGATTAATGTTGTGATATGATCTTGTTACACACGACTGATTTGTTGTTAGTCCCGGTTTTCTGTATCTGCCCCTCCTTAATCTGTAACACCGTATCACACCTTATTGTGCCTGTCTACCAAATGTCCTTGACAAATATACAAGCAATGTAATTCCAAGCTGGGAGAGCCAATGTTTTCACTTCATCCTGCAAGCAGAAGAGACTACGGTACCATTATCAAGTTAAGGTCTAAGGAAGATGAAATATATGACTACGATGTAGAAAATGGGGCGACAGCAGCCTGACAAACCCCTATAAAACGCCATTTAACACTAATCTCATTTCTCTTCCCCCTCGTCCTGATGACCCCCTTTCTCTGTTCGTATATAAGTCCTCAGGTTGTCGTTGGTTTGAGTAGTCCTAAACGCATGAATATGGAATCCATAGCCACCCAGCCACGCCCACACTTCTCGAGATACTTGTCGCACACACCACGTATAGTGGTAAAGCGAATGCGATTTTGCTCGACAAGCGCGCGGATCTGCTCCCGCTGCACATCGCTCATCGACCCATCGCGATCCACGACAGCACCCGAGTCTGTTCTGGTAGAGCCTGTGCTCGGTGCATCTGCTGCTTTTCGCGCACGGTCGACGTCAAATAGACTTGCAAAGTAGACAAGCTGCGTGTAAATAGCCTTCTCACTGATTTCATAGCGCATCACGCCGCGGCAGTCGCGTGCTAGTCCACGAGGACCAAGGCAGCGAGTACCGTAAACGCTCATTTGACGCGTGCGGTTGGCACACTGAGAATCGCTGCAAACGAGCCAAGCCTCGTAGTAGCGTGCGGTCGCCGCACGTAGCTGGGCCTCAAGTTGGGCAACAACACTAAGCGTACTGAACACACTACTGCATTTGCCGCAGGTAATACCAGCAGGAGATATTAGCTGCAAAGAGCCGGTAATACCCTCAAACGTATTCTTTGTCTTGCATATGCGGCATTGCAAACTTAACCGCGTGCAATCGGCGAAGCGCGTCGAGTCGGGAATTTGACTTTCTAGGGGATGGACTTCCAGGTCTAGCCCACCGCCACTAAACGAAGAGTTTGTGCCTGCATACCGCTTGATGTCCAGACCCAGCTGCTCAGCTAGCTGCGATGTCGAAGTGCCACGAATGTTTGCACATAGACGCTCCACAGGCGGAAAAATCTGTTTGCCCATATACCACTCAACATCCGGCGTCATGCCCGAGTCAGGTTTGAGAACGTCAGCTGACGAGTAGGCACGCTTGGGCGGGGGATCTGAGGAAGACTCATCGCCCGTGATTATGTATGATATGACATCTAGCCGTCTCACTGTTTTGCCACGGGCAATGTCACGTAGCGCCACTTGCACTTGGGGCATAGAGTCGCCGTTGGGATATTCCTTGGGACCCTTTCCAAGTTGGGTGTAGATGATGTACTTTTGAGCGGGGATCTCTCTAGCCCTCATTTTTGCAGCTATGTCTCGCAAATACTCATGGATGCGCTCAATAGCCACCTCAGCTTCGTGTCCGCTCAGGATGTTGTCCAGGATGCGCGACGAAATTTCTTTAGACAGCGCACAATACTCGCGGCGCTTCATGTCCAGACCCTTGACCTCCATTTTCTCAACCCACTTTCCGTCCTTTTGAGTCAGGTTGATAGCAGCGTATTTCTTTTTCGCTTGTAGCAAGATGCGACGGAAGATATTGTCTATATCTATTTCTAGCAGTCGGTATCTTTCGTTGACAGCACGTTTGAACGCCTCGCCGACTTTGATGGCATCGGCGGCATTGTCCACGTTGGCATTGATCATGACAGAGTCGGTATCGCCGTAGATTACTTGTAGCTGGTGAGTCTCGGCTAGGGCTTTGGTGCTCATTAGAATCTCCCGACCCATGTGTGTGGTCAGCATGGCTAGAGGCCTGGCGTAGAAGCGTGATTTAGTGTATCCTAAACAGCCGTACATAGAATTAGCCGTTAGCTTCAAGGCCAACTGCCTGATATCCCAGGTAGCCAGTTGCTCAGGCGTTGCGTCCTTGTTCTTCATATACTTTTTGACCTCACGACGACGCTGTACTAGGGTAGCAATCAGCCGGGGAAGCACGCCCTGGTCGGTATTCTTGGGAACCTCGGGCACTGAGTCTTCATCCTCTAGCACGGCGAAGCGATCAACAGTGGTGAAGCAGATGTTGAACTCCTGAATAATGGATGGGTATAGAGAGTTGAAGTCCATGACTAGCACGTAACGGTCGTACAGGCCCTTTTCAGGCTCAAACACCAGACCGCCCTTGTACTTGTCCTTCTTCTTGCTAGAGGCACCCTCTTCCTCCTTGATTTCGTCTTCAACTTTGGTAGGCGGGCCTTTGAAGGTTTGCTTGTCGGGACAAATGTACTTTTTGCGGTGGAACTCGTGTAGTAGAATGTACTCGTTGCGCTCTGCACGCGTACCGGTTAGAGTACGCGCCCAACTGTTGCCAGCCAAGTTAGTCAGCACCTTGGTCAGGGGCAACATTTGTACTTGGATGGCTAGCGCAGCAATGTAATAGGTATCGGCCTCAAGATGGGCCAAATAGTTCATCAGGCCCCTTTTGTCACGCATGGCCCATGTAGCCAAGGCCTCCTCATTGTCCAGCTCAAGGCGCTTGTCGACATGACTGGAGCTGGGCAGATACAAGCTGCACATTTCTGATAGGCTCCAGCTCTGGCACTTGGTCATGATAGACTTTCCAGCATCATTAGCAAGATCGCACAATAGGCGACCACACAGCAACTGCCGCTCGGCAAACACATTTCCGCCTGTGCGAGAAAGGGCTGGTGGCCATGCTGCACGACGTAGTCTTCCTATGCGTGACCACGTAGGTGTCTTTTTTTCGCGGAGCCTATTCAAGAGAATGCTAAAGTCGACGCCCTCAAGCTGGTGGCCCAGGATCACATCAGGGTCAATGAGTTCAAGCTTGGCAAGGAAAAAAGCCAAAATCTCGTTTTCCTGGCGCATAGGCTTAACCAGGCCTTTGTTTCTCATCTTGGCAGCAGCCTCAAAGCCCATGGGCAGAGGCTGGCCAATAGCAGGACGCACGAGTGTAAAAGTCTGGGAACGTAGCTTCTGGGCAGGTGTGGGATCAGTGAGTGACACATTTTCGTACACTCTGAAGCTAAGAGCTAGGATTTCCTGCTTATTGTCGCGCGCATTGAACATTGTTCGTAGGGCTAGAGACATCATCGTTAACGGGGGCTCCTCAGGAGCGTCACGATCGCTCATGACCGAGATTAGATCCGGATCTTCAACAAGCACCTCTAGTTTGCAGTGTGATGCGTTTTGAAGGGCAGTAAAGTTAGCATCCTTAATCTTAAGCCAGCATGGCCCCATTATGTTCTTTAGAAGCACAAACTGCTCAAACATGGCGGTGTTAGTGCCAAAGATGTGTGAAAAGGTCTGGCCCTTTAGGTTGGCATCCAACGCAGGCTTGGTATAGGGATAAAGGACTTTGAAGTAGTCAGCCTCGCGCGGGATTCCTTCCAGCTCAAATGCATATTTGCGCTTGCACAACTTGGTCTTGAACATATCGACGCCCATCCGGGTCATTTGGCTATCAATTTCTTGGTACACATCCTGGTGGCCAACCTCCTCGTCTGTCTCGCGACCCTCGACCACCCGCATCTTACGCGGTAGGAAAAAGAGCATACGCATAATACCCTGGAGTTTGATGTAGCAACTAATGTGCTGCTTGGTCTTCTTGTTGAAGACCTTGCCAAATAGGTGCAGAGCACCACCAAGCTCAATTTGGTCAGTCCAAAAGAAGTTGATGCTGCCGTCCTCCAGTTGTACATCACTGGGGTCAGCTTTGCCGGCAGCAGGTAGATCAGGGGCAGTGGAGCTTTCAACATCCAACTTGGACATGAGATTGTTCCAAGCCGAGGCATCGACATAGGCGGTATCTGCCTTGACCGGTGATGAACTGAATAGTTTGGGAGGGTCAGGAGCGATAGAAGGTGTGGGCTTGAGAATAGGCTTCATAATAGGCCGGGGGGGCACTGGTTTGGTGCCAGAAAGGTTGACACTTCGAGCCTTGATGGTCCCAGCATGAGATACTTCCAGAAAATCGCCGTCATCATCACTATTAGCTTCCTGTTTTATTTGTTTGCGCAGGGCAACTTTGGCGGTTGGAGAAGAAGGAGCTGCAATCTGGTCGCTGACAATACCAAAATCATCAGGGACATCTGGCAGGTCATTGTAGTCATCGTCAGAATCATGACCAAGTTTATGGGGTGTTGGCATAGGTAGGAGAGGTGGCGAAGACATGGAAGTTGCTCTCTCATCGGTTATTTTAGTGCGCTTGACTGTGGGCTGGGTGTCATCAAGGTCCATGCGAGTTGGCGGGGACTGTACTCGAACTTTGCGGAGCTCCGTAGCGGGTGATCGCTCGCGCTTCTTGTGGCGAGGAGAGGACATAGGGGCCGGTATGGGAGTGTCGATTGTACTTAGTAGGTTACCCATGAAGTCATCGTCATCCTTTGTCTTGACTGTCTACATGGCGTCAGTGAGGGGAGGGCTAGGGGAGCAATGATGCCGGCTTGAGCTTGGGCTCGGAGTCGAGCTTACCTTGGTCTTGGGTCGTGATACGGCGCCTTTGCTGAAGAAGTTTGTGATATCACGGTCATTGGCATCTCTCTTGGCCTGTTCATCGGCCTTTTTCTTTTTTGCTGTAGCTGTTGTTAGCCTCAGAGTCTCTCCAGTCTCTCTAATACAAGTTACTCCTATAGTTCACTTACAAATCTTTGGCCGGCCTCTCTCTAGTGCTTCGTCGTCATCCGAATAGTCATAGGGCGGCTGCTCTCTATCCCATTCCTCTCTGCCATCGTCGGCATAGCCCTCGCCATTATCGTCTACCACAAAGTCGTCTTGGTTAAGGCGGTCACGCACAATCTGCTTGTACTGAGTTTCGTCAACCTCCTCATAGAAGGAATCCACCTCACCGACATCGAGAGCAATCTTTTTTCCTGCTGCTCTAGAAGCTCGGAGCTGCTCTAGCTTTGCTCTGCGGGCAGCAGCGGAAGACATGATGAGAAGCGACTCTGTGTATGTGGAGGGGAGGTCTTGTTGTGGGCGTTATGTGTGTATGTGCATGTGTTTGTTGAGTGTCGTCGTCTCGCGGTAAGAGGAAGAGAGAAAAGAATATAGTACTTGTTGTTCGAAAAGTATCAGGATAGGAATTTGACAAGACAAGCAGACAGTAAGCAATCCCTTCGATTTAGGGCTAAGCCAACGAGACTTGAGAGAACAACTTAGCCAAAAAAAGCTTCTTTTGTCTCATGACAAGCAAACAACACAAGTAACAGACAAGCAGAAACTGGCTCCACAAATTTAGCTCGTCGCCCTGGTTATCGTGTACGTGTGTGTACGTGTAAAGTGGAAGTCACGCGTCATTGGCCCCATAACGCGCCGATTAACGCCACACTTTGTGGCTAGCTCTCAAATTGCGTGGCAATGGTCCAATAGCTCGGCCCCACTTTCGGCCTCACATGTTCCATCCCACCAAGATGCGATAAGATAAGCCAATTTTTCACCTGTTACAGTCTGCAAGCCTTTGTGCCCGAGATAGCATTGCCATGCACAGCCAGGGAAGCTTCCCTCCTTTTCTTTTTATTCTTTACATACGATATTTTAGTTAAGATGGTTTATAGATCATCTCTTCGTGCTCTTTCCGAGGCTTCTCTCCGCCCATCAGGGCCCATCACTCCGTGTTCGGCCCCGAAATCTGCCGTCTCCGTGGCCACACTCCGGGGTCTCTCAGCTCAATCAGCAGCTTCACATCTACACCATCTTCTAGTCCAAGAACGCATGCGCCAACTGCATATCCATCAGCCATACCAACAGAGTCGGTCATTTTCAACCTCATCTTCAGCCTCATTCCCGCAGCCCGAGTCGCAATCACCAACAAACACATCTTCATCTTCTTCCCCCTCAGCAGATATCCCCGAATCCGAAAAAATCAAACATGAAATCTCCCGCGGTATTGAGTTTGACCGCGAGACTCATCAGCCATCTTGGGTCATGCCCGAGAGGAGCATCGCCATACCCCACACCCTAGCTTTGCCAGCCAAGCCCCGCCCTCGAAGCCCACAGGAAGCTACCGCAGAGCAAACCCGGTCATGGAAAACCCATGTCATGTACTATAAGGATCCTTTTCATTTATCCGCTGAGATCGATCGTCTAATCAAGAGGGGTGACTTGGAGAATGCCTTAGGATTGACCCGAGTGGCGAGCAAGAACATGAATACTGTGGTCCCGTGGGGCTACTTGATTGGTTACTACCTGGAAGGCGACACTCTCCAACATGGTATTAAGCTCTTCAACGAGGTAAGGAAGCACTATTCACTATAAAGCATGTTATGGGCAATACGCTTATTCTTTTTCCCCTATCTTACACCAAAATTCACTTCTTTCACAACCCCATAAAGAGCCATGCTAACAGCCGTAGATGAAAAAACGAAAGCAACAACCCTCCGCAAAGACATACACCCTTATGTTCAGCAGTCTTGCTAAGTCTACGCACACTTCCCGCGCCATCCGCGAGGCTGTGCGAATCTACCTCGCCATGCTCAACGACAAGCGAAACCCGCCCAATACTATCCACCTCAATGCTGTGCTTGAAGTGTGTGCGCGTGGCCGCGATCTCGAATCCCTCTATGCCGTCGCCGCCACTGCCGATAAAGGCCTTCGCCAGCCGGATTCTATCACCTTTGCCATCATGTTCAACGCCATGCGCAACTATCTCGAAGAAGGCCCCAAAATGACTGCTACCTCCCAGGACACTCCCGAGGAGTATCTGCGAGACCATGTGATGCCCATGATAAAAAAGGCGAAATCTCTATGGGAACGAGTGGTTGAGGACTGGGTCAAGGGTCGGATCGAAATGACGGAGAAGCTAGTCTGTGCCTTCGGCCGGCTAATCATGATGGGTCCCTGGGGCATCCAGATCCAGGTGTTGCTGCTTTTGGAACAAACAATGGGAATCCCTGTCATGGTCAAGGATATCGACCTCATCATGATGCAGCGCGCCAACTATGGCCTTCTACGCAGGCTACAACTTTCAGAAACCTCGGAACAACGCGAGGCTAGCCACACCCTTGGCGGGCCTGACGACCTTAAGCAATTGGGCGAGGCTATTGAGGCTAAATATCCACAGGCTCTGGAAAATGGGGAGGAGTTCGAGCTAGAAGATGACGGCAGCTTAGATGCAGCAACGCAGCTTAATGTCGACAAAGACCCTATTAGCAATGCTTCGCAAGCTGAAGCTGCAGCTTCAGAAGAATCGATTAAGGCTACCACTGAGACCAGGCTTGAAACTATAACGGAAACCGCCACAGACACTACAACCGAACCTTCCGCAAACGCCACAGATATCGCTGATGCTGAGGCTACGGCTGAGGGAACAGCTCTTGATCCCACCGAAATGACCTCTGAGACTACCACCACAGTCACAGACACTGTGGAGACTAGTCTAGAGCAAAACGGGGAGTCCATTGAACAAGAAGACCTCACCCAAAGCATTCCTGAATCTATGCTACCAGAACAGCCAATACAAATAACCGAGGATACCCTATCAAACCGCCTGAAGAAGAGGCTAGACCAGGCCGTACGCAAAGAAGAACGGATCAACAAACGCATCCTGAAGGCTGAGATCCGGGCCTACGGCAAGCCTGTCTCACCCGAGGCCATTGATGCACACCAGAAGCTTGTTGCTCGGGACAACAAGAGTGCCGCAGAACAAGGTGCGGAGCTTGAAGCCACTGAGGCACATTCAGGCGAGGCCTCCATTGAAGAACATGATCTATCTGACCATGAGCTATCGAAACGGGAAACCATAGCTGAGTTCCGGATGCCACTCTCGAAAAAGGGTGGAAATCTAGCTACCCCCGGAAACAACACGCTGTCCATGCTGATGCGATTACTTGGAACTCAACGCCGCACTGCTTCGGCCAATCGCTACTGGCAATTCCTGATATCCTCAGGACAGCACAAGGTCGAGCCAGATGACGAAAACTGGCGCACATTTCTCAATGCACAACGCCGTGGCCATAATTCAGGTAATATCGTCAAGACGCTGGAGGCCATGCCAGGTCTGCGGGCCCACGACATTGTTACGGCCATGCTAGGCTGTCTCGAGGACAAGGATAACCTCTCATCTCTGCCCAATGCCGGCCTCGTGCTAGACATTATGGTCAAAGAGGCGATCACGCCGCCTCCGACATGCATGGGCGTCTATGTCGAGCTAATCGAGCGGTACTATCGGGGCCATATTGTACGCAAACGCACAGCTCTCAAGGTCCATACAAAAGTCAGCAACACAATTGGAGAGGCGGTAGCAAAGGCTGCAGACGCATTCCGCGAAAGCCAGTTGGACCTGATCAGACGCAGCCAGCGCATCACACACCCTGGCCATGAAGAGTCTGTACCGGGCTCGGCGGGCAGAAATGCAGCCCCCACTCGCGAGCTACCACTCAACCTCAAGCGCGGCATCGTGTCGTCCAGTCTGCTTGCACGCAGGCTCATCAGCATCATTGACAACGTGGTTGCTGACGGCATGCTGCGCGATGACACTCTAGTCGTCATGGAGATGGTTAAGGCTAATCTAGCACGATACCTAACCGAGTTTGACAACATCAACTTCGGCACAGGCAACGGCTGGGCTGAGTGGAAGGAGTTCAAGGCGATCGAAGCGGCTCGTTCGCTCAAGAAACAGCAACGCCGTGAGAACTGGTTCCTTAAAAACCCTAAGCGCTCAGTGCCACATGATGGGAGTCTCATCCACCGGGAGCAGCGGGAGCGTGACCGAGACCGAAGTGTGCATCCGAGATCAAGGGATTCCAACCGCCATTAGATGCACGGCGGAGGATGGCGGATGTGAAATGGAAGTAGGGGAAGAACCAAGGATGGCGGGGAGCCATCGTGTAATACCACCAAGCATAGATTACAGCTGGTTTCAGCTTGTACCAACCCAACCCCATCTGTACTATAATCCTGTATATGCTATAATCAAGAGATCAATAAAAGCCACGCTTCACTAGTAGTTTGCTTCTCCATGCGCATTATTCTTAGTTCATACGAACAAATACAGAGATACAAAGATACAAAGATGCCATCAGTGCTCACGTGAATACTCAGTTCTTGCCAGCTTCCAATGGGGCAGTTTCCCAACTTTAGTCCTCCAAAATCCCGCTTTCCTTTTACCCTAGCCCTAGAATAATATCAAATCTACTTACAGCACAGCACATCACATGATCACACAACGAGGGACAGACCAGCGGGCTCCTTCCCATTCAAGCGCCCACATGCAGCACATTTTCAGGCGGTCACGTACACTTGTTGATTTGAGCAGGGCGTACTTCTTGTCTTCTGACATTGGCATGGCTGCTGCAAACCACCAGGCAAAAAGCGCTGCGTCTGCTGGTGCCGGGCCAAATGTGTTTTCCAATCTGCTTGATGATCCACTCAGGTGCGCGGCACATGCACGCGCAAAGTCTAGTAGCTCGGCGGTTGACATGGCACTAATATTGGGCTGTGGCTGGGCTCCTGTCGGCGGCGGCAAGTCGGAGAACGGATCAGTCAGGGTCAGCGGCGAGTCCGAAGTGTTGCGCGATAAGATAGCTTCGAGTGCCGATGCGGCACGTGACAGACTGCGGCGGCGGGAAGAAGCGGGTGGCCAGGCATCGGGCGCCGCCGGGAAGTACTCAGCAAAGCGTGGTACGGTGTAGTGCCGGGCAGATGCGGCGCTAAGATCGGCGGCCTCATGGGCTTCTTCCTCGGCGATTCCCATGTCGTGCAGCCGCTCGATAGCCCCCATGACAATGCCGTCTTCCCAAGTGTAGCTACGGATCTTAAAGCGGCCCTGGCCTACGGTCTCAATCATACTGCGACCGTCAGGAAAGTAACTGACCTTGGAAATACGCAACAACGTACCGTAGGCCGCAAACTCTTCGCCCTCGGACCCGCCAGCCACGCCATCTCCGGCCATCCAACGCGGGAGCACCATCCCAAATATGCGGCTACCCTCCATGCACCGACGGACCATCAGCCGATAGCGCGGCTCAAATATGTGAAGAAAGAACGGGATGCCAGGAAATGCCAAAGAGCAGGGGAATATGGGCACCCGCTCGGCAGCAAGCGAGGACGCTGAATCAGGATCCAGGATCGCACTTGATGTCCAGCCTTCCTGAATAGCTGCGCGGCGCCGCGAGGCTACGCATTCTGGCCAGAATGTTTCTAGCATTTGCGCCAGCGAGCGGTTTATTGGCTTGTTTATTGATGATAGAAGCGGGGCAATTGATACACTCCGGCGACAGACGGGACAGTGCGGAGTATGGTCTAGCACACGATGCAGACAGACAGTGCAGAACGTGTGACCACATGGCGTCATCACAGGGTCGAGGAAGATGGCATAGCAAACCTGGCAGTCAGCCTCAGGGCGTATCTGAGACAAGACAGCGTTCAGTAGGGAAGAGTCAGAAGGGGGGTCTGGTTGTGGTAATAATGGTGGAGATTGCGGTAGAGGAGAGCTGCTTGAGATATCGAGCTTTGCTATCCGGGGCAGACCATGCACTTCGGCTAGAAGGAAAAGCGCCTGCAAGAGAGTCCCATGCACGGAGAAAATTAAAGGGCGAGTCTTGACTGGTGCACCTTCTATGTCTATCTCCGTCTCCCCCTTCTCTTCCATTTCCGCAAGGACGCGGATTGTAGTGAGTGGGTGGTGGTCAGAGTCAGGCAGTGCTGCACTGTGTCCGCTCCCCTCTGAAGCCGCCCCGTCATACACCACCTCGGCGCCCTTGAGCCCCTCCCTTACTATTTCCACCATCTTTCCTAGAACATAGTCCAAGCCGCAGTCAAACACAGCGTGCTCCTTATTGCACGTCTTAAACGGACAGGCGATACCGGCCTCGCGCTCCGCTGTGGCCGGGTAGCTAACAAGGCGGCGTGTGTGCGGCTGTGGCAGACACCGCCGACACAGCGAGCGGCCACACGGCAAAGTCATAGGCTCACGCAGAATATGTGCGCACTGTGCGCACTGCAAGACTTCGAGGGCATCACGCAGAGAGACAGCCGAAGCGCTTAGTGGCAGGACAGCAAACAGATTTGGAGATGGCGGTGTAGTTTCTGGAGGACAGCCAGCAGATGCGGTGTCGTTAGCCATAGCAAAGTGCAGTCACTGTAAGACAGTGAGACAATATAAGGATTTGTGAAGGGACAGGTATGTATTGTATGTATTGGCTATTGGGTGGCGTGAGATTTAACGTGGTATAGGCATGTGCTAGCCCTACAGCACATAAGGCTAGAGCAAGTGAGTATCACGTGAAAGTCCTGGGAATGTCCAATCTAAAGAGGAACCCTTCAGTTGCTATCACAGGGTGATCTGAGGTGCAGGCAGTGAAAGGAACGCAACGTCAGAGTGGGGGTTAAGTGAGAAGAAGATGTACTACAAGCAGGGATGCTGTAGATTGTCTCGGCTTGCCAAGATAGAGTGCGAAGCTCTGTATTACAGGCATTGAGCCCTAGGAGCATTACCACTATACATGCAACATCTTCTACATGACCGCACCCACACATACGCATAAAATTAACCTTCAAATATCAAAATTGCATTCAAACTACTCCAACTCTGCGCTTCTTCTCCTATTCTCCTTACTCTATGTTAAAATTTACAGAATAACCAAATTTGTCTCACTAGACTTTTGCTTAGTCAACGCCCCACCCAATTAACCCCAAATAACCCTCAAGTTCTGTGATCACTTTTTACTCTAATTCTTTCAGACCAGACAACCATTTTTCTCTGCCAACCATCAAAGCACGCCTAGTGCTCGCTGATACTCGCTGATTATGAATGGCACGGATGCCACAAAATCGTCCATCTGACTTGACGCTTCGTCGTACGTCATCCCGCGAACATACTCTATTTCCTCGCGGAAGAAGCCGCCGCTAGTCGGCAGCGCAGATGGATCATGTGTTAGGTCATCCTTGTATTGGAAGATGATCCAATTTGTCCTTAGTGCTTCAATGCGGAGGATCAAGTGCACGAGCCAGTACGTTACAGCTCGTTGGGGATCGTTTCCAGCATTCCCCGGGGCCGGCATAACCGCTGGCGGAAGTGCAGTCGGCGTCCGTGTGCTAGAACCAGACGTGGTAGTGGCTGGGCTGGCAAAGTTGAGGTCACTGCCATCGCCGGGGAGGCTGGCGATAGCTGTTCCAGCAGCAACGTTATCGTCTCTGGGAGTTTCGGCGACAGCATGGTCCTCCAAGTCCTCTACAGCTGAGCTCTCTCCAACAATACCAGCGGCATTATCGGCAATCCCAAACGGCGGAACAGGTATAGAATCTGCGGCAATTCCAAACAGCGCAGCTGCAGACTCTAGAGAGTTTACTGCCGCCTGCATAGCAGCCGCAATGTTGATGGTGACCAGCTCACGGCTTGTGTCAGACACCTCCGAGGCTCGGGGAAATACGGTACGCAATGTCAGGCGTGAATTAGGGAGGAAAGTATTAGTCCACTTGAGGGTCGCGCGATATACATGGTAGGATTCAGCAAATTCGTTGAGAGAAGCCATGGCCTCGCCAAACAGCCGGACGTAGGCTGGCAGTTGAAAATAAAACCGGCTTTCAAAGCTAAGAGCCTCGGAAATATCGTCCCCAAAATCTAAAGCTTCAGACTCCGCCGTGTCTGCGGCATTTTCCGGAACGAAAACATAGTCACGATTACCAGTGTGGTCTAGGGCAGCGGCATTAGACAGCTCGGCGAGCCCAGCAGTCGTGAAATCAGGGATCCCATCGAAAGCAAACTCATGCATTTCCTGCAGCGGGATCTCAGAAATACTGCTTATCCCAAAGTTGCGGGTGCTGGAAATGAGATTGCTGTGACTGCCAAGATTGGGGCCACTGTTGAGGCTACCATTGAGATTAAGGCTATTCGCCATCATGTCGATCGGTACTCCGATTTCACTATCCTCATCTGAATCTTCTGAGTCTGTCTGCAACGCCATGACCTCTTCCACCCCGTCATACCATTCCTCCTCATCGTCCGAGCGGACCGACGTTGGGACTGACCGGATCTCTGATCTGGAAGACCGGGAATCGGCCGTTGTCTCGCTAGCCGTGTCGCCGTCATTAGTGGCGTCCGAGGCAAGCGCCAAAGTCTGGAAAGCCGGTCCATTATGGCTCGGAGGGGGAATTACATGGACGTTGTGTAGCTGGCCTCCGGGACCAACTGAACCGGAGGTAGCTGTCGGGCTAGTGTTGGCAGAACCGACAACCGCAGCTGGGGCAAGAGCGGGCTGTTCTTCAGTGGACATCAAAGCGAGAGTGGCCAAAGTAGGCTCTTCAGCCTCAGATGTCAAGGAAGGAATATCGGGCTGTTGTAGGGCTTGGGCCGGTGCTGTCGTCGGCAGTGCGAGCTCTCTTGTAGCAGGAAACAAAGCCGGCAACTGTGGCTGTCGTGGCTGTTGATACTGCTGTCCGACGGACGACGACAGCAAAGGCGGAAGCCTTCGTGATTCGCTAGGCGATGCAGGCAATTCCCGAAGCAAAGACGCCACAGATGGCAGCTTCAGGATCGGAGGCACTGGGGGTACTGGGGGCGCGTCCTCGGCCAGAATCTTGGCCCTGACAGCCAGCTGAGACGGCATTGGCGTCGGTGTGCGATTGCGAACCGGGGTCACGCCAACAACTGTTTTTTCCTTTTCTTTTACAGCACTGGCAGCGGGCATCTCATCGACAGCGCTTGCCATCAACCTGTTCTCCTGCATACCCAGGGTATTCTTGGGGGCCGGACGTGGCAGCCGGCGGGCCTTGGGCAAGGGCTTGGGAGAGACATCAGCAAAGACTGGGACGGGGGAGGCTGAAGGTGAAGCAGTGAGGTCCGACTCGGCGGACGAATTCAAAGGCAAAGACAAAGACAGGGCTAGGGACGAGGTCGAGAGCCGCTTGGCACGCCCAATTTCAGCCGGAGTCTCGAATTGATCAAGCTCGGCCAAGTCGAGCTTTCTCTTCAAAGCGGGCAAACGAGGACGAGTAGGTGAGAAGGGACTCTTATCAAGCATGACTGATTATTGCAGTGGAAGCCTGGGGACATGAGAAAAAAGAAAAAGAAGAGAAAGACTTTTTTCCTCACTGGCATCTGGTTTCACTAGTGATTATTATAAAGCCTGCAGCAAGCAGATTAATACTGGTTGCCTGCTTGAAGCACCAACGAACTAACTGAGCTACTAAAACTAGGAAAGGATACTGAAGCTGGTTGCCTGATCAAAGCATCAATGAGTTTTCAAATTGGGAGATTCTAAAACTACCTAGAATCCCATGGAAAGCAAGCTCTTCTTGATATTCATTAACTAGTTAGTTGCTTGGCTTTGTGCCCAACGGGCCTCTTTCATCTCTCATCTTCCGTCTTTTATTTCTCATGGTCCCCCAAAGCAAAACACCACAATGACATCATAGCATACTGAAGCCAACCAAATACTCACCCGTATTCTTGGTGACTAGCCAACGGAGCGCTAGCTTTGCTAGCTTTACTAGCTTGGCGTCGCTAGCTTATCTACACTAAACTCACTAGCTTCACTAGCTTCGCCTACACGCCCATTTTAGGCGCCCTTCTTTCCTGCGTCTCTGCATACACGAGCACCTGCTCCTCTGTCACCACGCCTCGGACGAGGGGATTATCAATAGCATCCCAAACGGCAACGAGCAGGTCAGCAAACCCAGCATAGGACGCTACATTTCCGTCATCGTCTGCCACAGCAGTAGCCATGCCGATCCTTGTTGGAGTGCTAGGCCTAGACGCACAAGTCGAGCCTCCCGTCACCACCGGCGCCGGTAACGCCATAATTGCCCCCTCAATAGCAATCTTGGCCCGAAGCGAAAGGTCGGTCCGCTCCTCTCGTTTCGCGGTATGGCAGGCATGGAAGACGTGCGAGTGCCACGACTGGTGGAAGCCGGGTGCCGTAGCGCGCGGTGGCGTAGGGCTATAGAGCGAAGAAGAAAGGTTAGTACTCGCGGTAGAAGCCAGAGGCTCAGAAGAACAGACTTACGCGCAGATGTAGTTCACGCGGTCAAGTGGCAGGTGCATCGTGGTCTATTGTATCGGCCAACGTGAGAGCAGCTGAGGATAATTGTGTTATGTCTTCTGTAAAGAAACAAACAATGCCCTGGGAGACACGAGACAGAAGATAAATCATCATCTGATGCCAACGCTTGGAATGCTAGGGAGACCAAGCGCCCAACGACCGCGCATCATGCCCAATATAAATATATATATGCAAATATATGCGCCACCCGCCAGTCTTATTGCTCACATCACACTACTCTCTCACCCCACAGGCTAGTAGAGCTTGAGTCCTTGGGTAGCGATGCTATAAAGCCCCTTAGCGTACTAGCAGTTGTGGACCTCCCAGTAATCAGGTTATAAATGACTAATCTAACAGCAGCAGAGATCTAGAGCCCCACATGCTAGCCCCAGTCTAAGCGCTTTAATAGACCCTAAGTCAATCGTTAACCCTAGTCCGTATCCACTAACCAAACTGCATCATGTTATTTCTTTCTTTCATCTTTTACATCTTCATCACCACTGGCATCCATCATCTACCTAAAAATGAATGCTCAATTTCGCACTGCCATGCGGGCCATCCGCTGCACCGGCTCATCCCGCCTCCCTTCTCCTCGTTTCTTCACGTCGAGCGCCCGCCCCAGCCCACGCAGCGTGCGCACTCCGGCGATTGCCGGCACATTCGGCGGCATTGCGGCCTTCACGCTACTGTCTCTAGCTAACCAGAATCAGCAGGGAGGTAGCTCTGCATTTGCGCTGGATGCACCGACTGGTAGCCATCCGCTGCAAAGCAGCAAGATCGTGATTGCGCCGCCTTCCAGCCCTGCAGTGGTAGCAACGGGTAATGCAACAGTTCCGGCGCTGCCGCTGACGCTGAATATGGCCGATGGAATGGAGTATTCGCTCGTCGGTTTCGGCGTGCGCACTGTATCCTTCTTGCGCATCCAGGTGTATGTCGCTGGCTACTACGTAGCCACAGCCGATCTACCGCGGCTATCCGCTGCACTGATTGCCGCCACCACCCCAAGCGAGTCTTCCTCGGCCGATGCTGCTAGCCAGGCCATGCCTCGTAGCCTCCTCCTCCCCGGTGCCGAGCGCACTGCACTCCAAACACAACTCCTCGATGGGCCAGCTAGCAACCAGCTGTGGGACCGGGTCCTCCAGGACTCTCAGATCCGTAGTGCATTCCGGATCATTCCCGTGCGTGACACCGACTTCCACCACCTTCGTGACGGCTTCGTACGAGCAATCCAAGCACGCACGCGGCCCGGAGGGCCACCACAGTGGGCCTTTGGAGATGCTGAGTTCGGTGAGGCCATGCGCGAGTTCCGCACCATCTTCAACCGTGGCAAGGTCCCTAAACAAAAGGAACTGCTGCTGCTGCGTGAGGCAAATGGAGAGCTACGTGTCTTGTATGATGATGGGCTGGGCGTGAGCCGAACTGAGTTGGGTGCGGTCAAAGACGAACGTGTATCGCGTATGTTGTGGCTGAACTATCTGGGCGGCAGTGCAGTGGCTTCGGAGTCAGCACGAAAGAGCATTTGCGAGGGCCTGCTTGATTTAGTGTCACGACCGATTGGCAGTGTGTAAGTGTGTTAAGAGATGGAAAAGGCAGGCTGTCCGTCTTCTTAGATATCTGGCTACTTAGCTTGCCTTTGTATTATTAGTGTATCAGTGCAAACTACATATAGAAATTCGCAGGGGTTCCTAAAAGTCTCTACGTGACAGTTGTAAAAAATACGCTTGAATTACTATGTGAGAGAAAACAGCCTATTTCTTCACAGCCTTAGCCTTGATAAGAAGACCCTCCAGTTTGTTTGACGAGTGCAACGACTGTAGGTCAGAGTTGCCACCGATCGATTCGCCGTTAATGAAGTTGTTGGGAACTGAACGTTGGCCGGTCACAACTTCAAGGGCATCTTGAATGTCGCTGCCATTAGCTGTAAAGGGAAATATATATTAGCAGGGGTTTGCATGACAGGGGACGGGAAGAAAAGAGGCTCACCCATTTTGTCAAGTTCGTAGACCTTGAACTCGTAGCCTAGCTTGTTAAGCAGGTTCTTGCTAGCAGTACAGTAGGGGCAGTAAGACTTGGAGAACATAACTGCACGGAAGGGCGGCGTTAGTAGTGACATGTAGACGAAACGCAATAACCGACAAGCTTAACATATCCTTACCCACAGGCTCGCCCTCAATAAGCTTCTGCACGGTTTCCTTAGCGTCAGCCATGTCGATTGGTGTAGATGAAAAAGCAGTTGAAAAAGAAGCGCCCATTCGGTAACGGGGGATAGACAAAGTAAAAGTAGAAGAAGCTCCAGATAGACGAGCTCTAACGGGAGGAAAATTTGGGTAGCGTGTATGTGCAACTCGAACAGGTCTGAGGCTGGGTTGAGTCAGTTGTGATGTGAACTTCCGTGTAGAAATACCCCTCCTCATCTTGGGACAAGAAGAATGACGCAAGCCTCTCCAAAAAAAAAAGATGGAATAAACAGAGAGAGGCAGAGCGGCTGAGCTAATCAGAAAGCTGATGCTTGTTAGGAAGGTGGGTCATTCTTAGACAATCCAAGCGGCTTACTGGCTAATCCTCGGCAGCATCTCCCACAAACAGACTACCAACGCCGACGCCGTCGACCTCCCCTTTTGCGCCTGTAGTGTGTGTTTGCGTATTCTTCAGGTATGCTTCCCACACCACTGACAGCCTGAACAGTCGCTCAGCCGCTCTTGCCGTGATCTGTGTATTGATAACGCCCTTGCGTACGGGTGTCAGGCTTGACGGCAGCTTCGCATTCGAATCATACTCTTTCCATGGCCGTAACAGGCGCGTGTGAATCATGGATGCCTTCTGGGCAAGCTGTCGGCTGTTAAGGAGGAACCACATGTTGACAGCCTCACCCCAGACTGGGTGGGTTTTGGCAATACGGAAGCCGCCTAAATCACCCGTTTCGGGCGCGTCAAACCATCTGTTCATGCCATGCACCACGCACTTGTATAATGCCGAGTTTTCTTGGTACCTTAGGGCAAGACTGTTGAGAATGGCTGCAGTATCTCCTGTTGTGACATCAGGCATTTCCTCGACTGGTCTAAAAATCCCCTCGGCCATCTTGATGATGTCATCACGAATCGAGCCGGTCTGGCCATATGTTATCATGTTGACTAAAGCATGAATTTAGTAGTTAGTCCCAATCTTTAGTGCCGGTAAATACAGCACTTATTTTGAAAGAACAAAAAGATAGCCACTCACTCTCGTTGCAGACATCAGCGCCAAAAGGCTTCTCAATGACGCCATTTGGGATTCCCAGCATTGCCTTCAGTGGGTACAACGGATAACACTTGGGCACCATAAAGTGGAACTCAAACAGCCCCCCTTCGTGGTCACTACATTTCCTACCAGCCACAAGCACCCGGATGAGGTCTGGCTTCTCCTCGTTGTACCGGATAATAAACTGCCGCGGCCATGTCTGCGTAATATCCTTGAGCAGTCTCTGCGTCGCCTCTTCGGTCGCTTCAAACTCGCGCTTAAAGCCTTCGGGGAAATAGAAACCCTTGATAAAGTCTACGTCAGGCACTTTGCTGACTTGATTGTTGCCCTGGAAAATCCACGAACTCCACGACTCAGACCTGGTGACCTTTCGCATATAGAGAATGCGCTTTAAGCCAATAAGCCCTAGATCATGCTGGAGCTTGTCCCCAAACTCTTCTAGCATGTCCTTGGCTAGCAATCCAAGGTCTGTATGATACTGGTGCGTAGGCGGGAGTTCCTGGGCTTTGCATAGCTCGCCGGCTCGGGACAAGGACTTGCCATTGTACGTAGCTACAGGCTTAGCTTTGGAAATTATACGGCCTGCAATAGACTTCCTGAGGTATGGGATATACCCAAGCATGTCCTGTGAACTTAGGATCGGTGGCTTATTGCAATTGTGGGTCGCTTTAACACGGTGTTTATCATTCAGTGTGACATATTGGAGCAGCACAAGGTCGCGCAACTTCTCATCACAATACAAAGCCATAGCCCAGTCCAGGGCTGCGATTTGCAAAAGGCTTACTGTGCTTGAAGCAGGGTCAATTGTCTCAATGATAGCTGCTACACAGTGGAGAATGTTGCTCCGGAGGATCATGTGCGATACAAGAGGCGTTACGTGGTACTCAGAGCGCTTGAAGAATTGCATAATTTTGACCATCACCTCTAGTCGCTGGGCAATGTTGAGGTTAGAAATCTCCAGCTCTGGCCGTAACTTTTGCTTTGTCGTAGCGGAGGCTTTGGCTGGCACATCACCATCAGCTGGCTCCGAGAACCGGGAGAGCCGTTTCTGAACATTTCTCTGTACGTTTCTCTGTGCTTCGCGAAACCTAGCAAACTTTTGTTTGATTTTGTCAAGATGCAAGAGGTTCTGGACAGCCTTGTTTTTAGAAACAAAGGGGCCATCAGGCTCGTGCATAAATCTTCAAATGATGTTAGTCAAATCTCTCGTGGTGCGGATCATAATTGATGACGTAGGCAAACTTACTCGGATGGGTAATCACACATGCACAGACCCCATAGAAGCATGCTTAGGCCGGTCACGCAAGCATTCGTAGGTGGTGGCGGCGCCTTGTTGTTGCCCTCCCCATGTCGGGCTTCACGCCCATCAGGAACGGCGCACTCTTGGCCGCAGATACAGCTAAGCTTACTTGTTGAAGATAGTTGAGTACAGGTGCGACATGCCGTGGTCAAACAGGCCTTGATCGTCAATGAGAATTGCACAGGAAGATACCGCAACATCTTGAACTCTTCCCAGTTCAGTCCCAGTACCATGTTGATGTGGTCAACGATGCTATAGGACTTGGTAAACACCGGTTCCTTGATCAAGCGGCCATGACTACACGCGGTGTTAGCAAGCATCGAGTTCAGCCGCCAAAATACCTCTGTGTCTTCATTCATTTCGCTCATGTACCACTTTTCTCTCGACGAAGTGTCGGGTGGGTCGTCATTTTGAGTGAACAGTAATGATAGGGGTGAAGTATGGCCGCCATCAGCCGTTTGACTGCAGCCTTTGGCAGGCACCGCCGAGGAATCCAATTCTTGGACCTTCTAATTCCCGAATAGGCGTCGTGCACCAACACTGAAGAACTCATCCTGAGACTCATGGTGCAGCATCGCACTACTGCTAGACAAGGTCGCATTTGATGCAGATGCTGGTGCTACTGGCGAATGAGCAGCAGAGCCCTTTCTATCCGACGATGCGCAATCAGCCGTATTGACTTGGCTAATCCACTGTGATACTATCTCGCGCCACTCGCTGGGGCCATGAATCTCAAAGTTCTTCTTGTGGTGCTGCTGCTACCAAACACTCCGAAGCTTTGAAAGAGCGTTTTGCTGTGTGCTCATCAACGCAACCCTGCCCTCACGCAAAGGCCGGTGAGGATTTGGTGGGATCACTGCAATAGTTTCCATGATTCGTGGCCAGGGCTCGATGGACCCGCTTGAGTTTGACCTAGTCATCTTGACCGAGCTTCTATCCGTGGTGACCTTGTTGCCGCGGGACACAACCCCGGTAGCGCCAGAGACGGCTCTTCCTGGCGCAGTTCCCATAGGCTCGGTGGCATGTTGACCAGTCCCGTTCGTACTCGATGTCTGTGTAGGCTGCATCTCACTTCGCTTCTCCTGCCTAGCCCCCGAAACCCTAATAGCTGCGGCCGACGAACCCTGGGAAGACTCGCTGGTACGTGTGATAGGCACACTTAGCGATGTGCCTTCCGTATCCGCCGAGGGCGTCGAAACTGTAGTGCCAGTCACCTTCTGGCGAAGCTCAGGCTGGGTCTCATTTGGATGTTTGTCAGGCGGATCATGTGGGGGGATAGAGATGATACGAGGAGCAGAGATGCGATTGCTTGGAAAACCACCCGTTTCCTTTTTGGTGGGCAAAACGATAGGTGGAGCGGGCTTTGGGACGGCAGCTCCAAGTTTAGTCTTCTGACCAGCCTCGGCCTTGGCCTTCTCGTTATAGGATTCCATGATGAACAAATAAAGGTGACTTAGGTAGACGAAAAAGAGAGACAGATAAATAATAGGCACACGTCAACAAAAGAGGTAAAGTAAATAAAGGATACTTGAAGTAAACGAAAAAGGGGTTTCCTTAATAGGCCGAAAATAAAAAATACCAAAGTGTAGCGCGCGTTAACGATAAGTGATGCTGAGAAACGTCTTTGTTGATGGTGATGTTGAATGAGCTCAATGCTATGACGCGACTGACCCTTTAATGTCTAACGTGGCTTCTATCCGTATAAAGAAGGTGCAATAATGTTCTCTACCTCCGGTTACCCAATCACGGTCTTCAGTAAACAACAACAGACACTATGGTAGCGGAAGGTGCATGAAGTTGGTAGTCACCCGTTGACAGGCCGTGGCTCACGTGACTTTGACACACTACTTGTTACACCAACTTGACTTGATGGCAGAACGCCTGCTGTCCAGTCCATTTTTTACCAGGTCCTCATAACTCAGATCCCTTCCGGCTAGTTGGAAACGTTTATGGTTCAAATATGTTGCATTATTCTGCGTTTATCGACTTGTCAAGGCTAGCAACAGCCTGTGGCTAACAAACAATAACAGTCTATGGCTTGATGCTGCAAGTAGCAAAAGAGAAAAGGGAGAGGGATAACAAAATAACAAGCCAGGACAACAAGACCGGGCGTATATGTGTGTGAACAAGAGGAAGACAGAAAGAAAACAATATTGTGCCGAGCAACAACGAACGTACACAAGTAATCGTGATTCAGGGGCTAGTCGGTAAGAGACAAGAATACAAAAACAATGCAAAAAAAATAACAAGCTGAGGAGAGGGAGTAGGAGAAAGGGAAACAAAATAAGAATAAAAAACAAACATACTACTGTGGATGGGGAGGGAAAATACGAACTTGCAGGTGTTACATGTCCTCGTCTGCCAGTCGAGTCATGTAAGAAAACAAAAATAAAAACGACAATGACAGAGAAAATAAAAGTAGGGAAAGTAAAAAGGAAACAAACTTATGCAAACTCGCAACGCGCTAAAAACGAAGATGGGGGGACCACACCAAACCTTGCCGCCGGCTTGACTCAAGCAATAAGCTACATCATATCATGTCCATATCCAGGTAGAGCCGTGACGAGAAGAAAGAGCACAAAATAGAACCCCGAAGCAAAAAAAAAGAAAGAAAGAGCAAAGAGGGAGACTGGGAAACTTGAAAGTACGCCCATGTGAAGGCTAGAGAGGTGGAGATAGCGTAATTCAATCACCGTATGAAGCCAAAGCCCAAAGTTTTGATCAAGTATGCATCCTCAGAACAGGGTCCATATTGCAAAGCCCGAAAATCCCTCATCTCGATAATAAGAGAATTCAAAGGAAAAAAAGACACATTCAGCCAATAGGCAAAGCGAACAGCGAGCAAAAACCAAACACATCTACCACCACTACTAGGGATGATGAGAGTTGAATGCCACCGCATCCAAATTCCAGATACCAGGCTGTTGCTGTTGCTGCTGTTGCTGCTGTTGTGGTTGTTGTTGCTCCTGCTCTTGAGGGTTCTGCTGAGTCTGCCCTTGTGTTTGGGCTTGAGCCTGAGCCTGAGCCTGAGCCTGAGCATGTGCTTGCACCTGTGTCTGAAACTGTATTTGCGCCTGAGACATATGATGATGGCCAAGTAAATGGCTGTGACTATGGCTCTGGGCTAATACTTGGGGGTGGGCCGGAACGGCAGCCGGGGCCGCAGCTTGAGCGTGAGCCTGTACTTGAGCCTGGAACTGAGCTTGGGCGTGGGCCAGATGGAGATTATTCGCGTGTACAACACTTTGGTTGAGGATCTGTGGTTCAAGGCTACCATGGCTTGCCGCATGAGGAGGCGGCATATGCGCGACTTGCGAAGAGTGTGAGTTCTCATAGTTTTGCGCATGATTCAACATATTGTTGCCAGCCGCCATCTGCGCAGCCTGAATAGCGATATTCTGCTCGTGAATAGTAATCAGGTTGTACGTAGCCTCTCCGGGTTGTGGCATCGGCATGAGGCCAGCCTGGATCTGGCTGACAAAGTAGTTGTAAATAAGCTCCTGGTTGTGCGGGTTTTCAGCAAGAAGCTGGGTGTTATGAGGATTGTTGTTGTCGACAGCAACAGGGTCCGCAACTGGGTGGCCATGACCAACGCCGGGATTGACAGGAGGAGTAATATGATTATGAGCGTTGTCGATAACAGGGAGGTTTTGCTGCAGTTGGTGCATATCCATCAGGCCGATACCTCCTTCGTTACCACCTGGTCCATCTATATCGTTCATAAGATCATCCTCGTCCAGGTCAGGTTCCCAAGCATCGGGCTCGAGCAAGATGCCATTCTGAACAGTGGGTGCTGGAGCCGGCACTTGGGCCTCTTGGATCTGGGCTATGGAGCTAACTTCAAAATGGCTGTTTCCATGGGACCGATAGATACCAGCACTGCGTCGCAATTCTTCGTACTGGGGCGAATTGTTAAGGTGGTTGCGGAGGTGGGAGACACAGTTTCCAGAGAAGACACAAAAGATTTGGCGCTGGTGCTCCGTGAACTCTGTGGGCGAAGATGCTAATTAGTTTTTATGAGACAAGACAGGACACATATCAAACATAAACATACCAGGCGGGGGTTCACGTCCAAAACGCTGAAAGTCGTCGGTGAGAAATGCGGGAACACCGGTCAAACTCAAATGTGTCAATCGCCTACAAGAGTTGAGAAGGCGAATTATGCTCTATACAGAAAGGTGGAGGTTAGTTGCGGTACTAAGTATCAGGGTGGTCCGTGGTCCGTGGTCCGTGGTCTGTGGTCTGTGGTATGTTGTTTGTGGCTAGATTAAGTTGGGCTGGATGTGCTGCAGCATACATACCTTCAAGGTCAAGCTCATGCAATGGCTGAGATGCACACGTTCTAGACATGCTCCGCTCGTTCCGTCGCTGTTGGGTCGATTCGCCCGATTATTACAAGCTGAAGCAATGCTATTGATAGTATTGTCGGTGATTTGACTGCACTTGACAAGCCCAATGCGCTTAAGCTTAGGCAGGCTTGCCAATAAGCAAACCGAGGCATCTGTAAGAGCCGTGCAGCATCCCAAGTCGATGTAACGGATTCTGTTACATGAGGTGATAAGCTGACGAGCGCCCTCGTCAGTGATCAGGCTGCAGTGGCCAAGATGCACGTAGTGGAGATTTTTCCCAAGCTTGGATATAGCAGTGACGGCGACATTAGTGATGTTTCGGCATTTCGCCAAAACCACATTGCGAAGCCGTGGAGCAGCGTCAATAATTTTGACAACAGCAGCATCGGTCAACTCGTAGCAGCCAGTCAAGTCGAGAATTCGCAGGGCATCAAAAGTGACTTTTGACGGGATAGGGAGGAAAGCGTTGTCGGTGATGAGATGGAGATAGGGAAGTCTAAGTTCACGGAGGGCCTTGCCTTTAGAGAGCAGAGCGGCGACAGATATGTTGCCTACTTCATGGCACATCTGCAGGTCTATTTCGAGGAGGTTGGGGCAGTTTTCAGCGAAAGCAAGGACGGCCTCGTCGGTGACGTTGAGGATGTCGTTGAGTTTGATCTAGACGAGAAGCAGTCAGCATTATTGCGAGTTATGTTGCGTAAAGACACGGGTGTGTCTCCAGCCAGCCAGATATTGTTTGTGGTGGAGAGCAGGACAGCAATGCGAAAACGAGACCAAAGGGAGGGGGGCTCACCCGCTTGATCTGCCGGCAACTATTCGCCAAAGTTACCAGGCTCTGGGATGTCACGTTGACGCATCCCGCAATATTCAAGCCTTGCAGACGTGGACAGTTCTCGGCCACTGTCAGGATAGATTGGTCAGTGATGGTCTGGTTTGCGCTAATATCCAGGGCCAGCATATTATGGTTCTGCGAAACGAGGGAAATCAAGCCGCTGTCCGTCACCTGTTTGCAGTTGGTGAGGGTGAGGCGCTCGATGCGATTGCATTTTTTGAGCGAGTCGATGGTGCCATCGTTGACAAGCTTAGCGATCTGCGAGAGATTTATTCGACGGACATAGTCCCAGTACTGGAAAAAGGGAATCTGGGCGTGCAGAGCATTGCAGATGCGCTCCATCTTCTCGAAGCTGGTGCATGAAGGCCGGTGCCAGAGCAGATCGACCGAGTTTCTAGCCCATCGCTTGCAGGCCAACATGCTGCGGAGGATATCTGAAGGACGGTCGAGTTTGGCGAAGATCATCATCATGACTTCGTTAGGCAAGCGGTGAACGGGGGTTTCTTTGCATTCTTGCTGGATGCGGGCGATTTCGCGTTCTTCACGCTCTTCGTGGGATAGGCTGAGAGACGATCCTGAGTCGTTATTAATCAAATAAAAATCGGACTCATCGTTATCGGGAGGGACGGGAGAAGCGGCGGATGAGACAGAAGATTCAGTTTCCAGGGTCAGCGGAGCGTCAAAGCCTGATCCATCCAGGTTGGCTGTAGACATCATCGCTGCGAATCAAAGCCGGCGGCGGGTCTTGTGATGCGTGGTGATGATTGAACCGACCCGTCAGCTAAGGAGGGGTGCGAAGAGAGAGAGAATGTTTGTGTGGAAGACGGGTTGTTGACAACAAAGAGACGACGGCAGAATCAGGTGATGATAAGTATGACGATAGGGGATAGCGTCGGGCTTGTCGTCGTCGTCAGGAGGGAATGAAAATTATGAATAGTAGCGGGAGTAGCGGTGGTGGTGGTGGTGGTGGTGGCGACCGCAAAACAGGCCCATACAGATCAAGTGCGGTTAAAGCAATAGGAGGATGGGCTTGATTTGAAATGGGGATGGGGTCGGGGGGTCGGAGCGCTATTATGACGACGAGGGCACCAGACGCTAAGCTTTTCAGCTTCACAGGAGAAAGAGAGAGTGGGAGAGAAACGAAAAGGATATGAAATAGGTGAGCAGAAGAACGAGATGCATGAAAGCATCAAGAGGGATGGGAAAAGACTGCAAGCAGGGGGCAGTTATCAGGGCAAGAGAACAAAGAGAGAAAAAAAGATGAATTATTGATTTTGTAGGAATGAAGTCGAAGGGAGGGTGAAAAGATAAAGAGGAAGAGAGAAGAAGGAAAAAGAGGTAAAAAAGAAAAAAAAGAATTAAAAGTCCTCGGAAAATAAGACCTCAAAAGCCGGCAGGCAGGAAGCCAAAAAGACTATTGTTTATAGCTGATAATTATATGATTTTATAGCGGGCCAAGCTTCCCCAATTAAACACACACACACACACACACACCACAAAGCAACAAGGCCCCGTACTTCAGTGGTGGATGCAAAGCATAGAAAAATCTCAAGTGCCAGGCGGGGAGCCAATGAGAAGAGGTAGACGAAGAACGAATTAAAAAGGAAAAAAAGAAAGAGGCGGTACGCTGAGTAAGGGAAGGGGCCCTTACATTTTGAAGCAGCAGATTCAAGCAAGCTCGCTTTGTTTTGTTATTGCATTATTTTGGGGATGATGAAAGTTGAAGATAAATCCGGCGACAACGTCGCCAAGTCCCTCAACTCTTCAACTGCGTCAGTTACGCAATCCAATCACCCAGTTCAAATCTGAACAACCCACTTTCTTCAGCCAATGCCAATCAGCGAATATGCAGCATAAAAATCAGGGACAGGACATCAACTATTAGCACTGCCAGACCATACATAAGCCAGAAAACAAAATCAAGGAAGCCCAGGCAGCCAACCAGAGGGCAGAGATCAAGGCAATAAGTAAATACCCTCTTTCCCTTTTTTTTTCCCTGGCTATTGCCGCTTCGCTCCTACATGAGGTACAAGATACAAATAGACTTTTCTCTTTTGCATTTCATTTAAGGAAGGTGTGTGTATGATGTGTGCATTCGCACCTTCTCCTGTTGTGCCTTGGTGTCGGGCCCTGCTGTTGTGAACCCGCAAATGCAAGAACTAGTACTTCCTGCCCTCTTTTCCAAGGCAATTTTGGCTCCAAGTTTCAGCCAGTCAATCACCACCGCCTCGATATTGCCTTCTGCCTCCTGCCCTTCAGCGAGCCAACCAGCATCCTTGTTTGCTTTGTTTACTTCAAGCTCCCATAACCAGGCCTCACCTCAACTTCGCTTCACTTCACTCAATCTTTTTTGAGTTTCTTCTTCTTTTCTTCCTCCGATCTGAAACAAGGGGAATCGTAAAAATATGTGGAAAAGAAAGTACCTAGAAAAATAGAACCCACCCATCCCAGCCTGAAGAGCCTTCACATTACCCAAGCCCTACCCTGCAAAGACAATGTAATCGAGTTCCCTCAAGACAAGCCATACGGAAGGAGAATAGCTCGAACACCAGCCCTCATTGCTCAGCTCTTTGCTCCATGCCTCGCTCCAGCTCTTCGTCTTAGCCTCCTCATGTCAAAACGCTCTTTCTCTCTACTTAAGTCGCCTTTTCTTTCCCCTCTGTCGTTCACCGCACCTGTGCCACTTTGTTGATCTGAGAATGGTAACACTAAAAGTGGGGACTCTTTCATCAGAAAAAACCAGGACCAAGCGTTTAGCGAGTGGGGCCTGGCCTCACTTACCTTTATCTACTCTTGTTCATATAGCCCTAACCCTTCCGTATGTCCAGAACCTCAATCCTTGACCTCATTTTTAGAGCCCCACATATCTCAGCAACAATATCACACGATAGTTCGTCTACAATGCATTTTGACCACTAGCGTTTCCCTAAAATTCCAACACGGCTGGACCCCCAGCATCACCTCCCCGTCCCCAACGGCTATTCTCTCTAATTCTCTGTATCAATTCATGTCATCTTCGTGACGCATTATTCATAATAAACAAGCAACAGCCAACAAACCTTGCGTTCGTTGCTAACTAAGCAAACACTGAGCTCATCACTAGTTATTCACGTAAACACACACCAAAAAAGACATCGCCAAAGCTTCTTAATGTTCATTTCCATTTCCGGATTCCCCAGGCCTTTTCATTTTTTTATCAAGTTACCGAAATATATATTTCGTCACCGAGAAGCTTTTCTTTTTTTCTTTCCATTCGGTCTTGGCCGTATCTTTTTTGTGTGTCCCCCAGCCCAGCAAGAAAAAAAATAACACAAAGAACACATTCCAAAAAAAACAGCAAAAGAAGAGAGAGAGGAAAAGAAAGGAAAGAACAACGTCTTCTTGGCCCTTTTCCTTTCTTCTCCTTGTTCCGTTATGGCCAACCCCATGGCATCAATTACTGTAATGCAATTGCCTGTTTAAAAGGCTTCATGGAAAAAAGAAGCATCTCGGTTCATTGTCATATTCAGAACTTAGTAACCGAAAGACTCCAGGGCAGAAACAGTCTTCGCGTCCACAGTGGCGTTCTTCTTGGCCTCCGACAGTTGTCTCTGGGCCAGCTTCTTGCGCTCATAGTAGGCGGCACCCTTGGCCTTTCTCCGCTCCTCCAGGCTATATTAAAGAACAAATTGTTAGCTCGTTGTCACCGATTTTCACCACGTTATGTACGGGTGAATTCATAATGTAGGTTGATATAGGGGTCACGACATACCGGGCGACGACATCCTGGTACTTCCAGCCGACCTCGTGAGACAGACGGCCAACGGTGCAGTACTTGCGACCGGGCTGCAGACGCAGGACGCGCAGAGCCTGGGGGACGACCATCTTCTTCTTCTTGTCGTAGGGAGGGGGGACACCCTCGAAGACCTTCAAGCGCTCAAGAGCCTTGGCACCACGAGCGGTCTTGTGGGGGATCATGCCACGGACAGCCTTGTAGAAGATGCGCGAAGGGGCACGGAAGTGGAAGGGACCTATTGATTATTGTTAGCATCCGTTCGACATGTATGTTGCACTCTACATAGCAGTGATTGGGTAGCGTCTCACGAAGAGACACCCATTCTACTCCATGTGCCAAGTGTTGGAAAGGCATTCTTTCTTACCACCGCGAGTGGGGTTGAAGCGGGTGGCCTTGCGCAGGTAGGCGTGGTACTTGACTGTAAACGAAGTATGTTAGCAAATTTATCTTTTTTGTTTCCGGTCTGTTGACGAGACCTCCTGTAGTAGTAAAGGAGATGGAGACATACGCTTAGCGCGGAAGAACTCTCCGGAGATGTTCAGGGCCTCGCAGCGAACGACGACAATCTTCTGGCCATTCAGCAGCTGCTTAGCGACAATGCTGGCCAGACGGCCCAGCAGATGGCCCTTGCCATCGATGACAATCTGTAGTTGAGGTGGTCAGCAAGTGGTTCTTAGTTTATTTGCATGAGACTCGCAGGCATGCTTGCACACATCATGCGTCCTCATGTGCTATGTGCCGAAAGTGTGAAAAGGTCGAGGGCCAAAGACAACATCTGGATATTGCATGCGCTGCTCGAGCGAAGAGACGACAAGACAGTGGACTTGAACACACTCAAGCCAGTGGATGCTGAGAGTGCTTGCTGGCTTGACATTGGGGATGGCGTATAGTCTTTTGTCTTGTCCCAAGTCCTGAAGGTCATCGTGGTGGAAAGTACGACGGTCGAGATGCTAGGACGATGGCCTTCGTTTTTGCTCGGCAGCGAGAGCGATGCGTGCAGATATTGCCTATCCCTTTGATAATGTACAGCACATAAGAGGGCAAGACTTACAACCGGCTCGAAGGTCGACATCGTGGATATTCGTTTCGTCACGGGCGGTTCGTTACTCGTCGACGGGTATGAAAGAAGAAAAAGAATCGACAGGCAGGCAAGACAGGAACAAAACTTGCGGTGTTTAGCAACTGTCAGCGACCAATGCTGGAAAAAATGTCAAAAAAGAGTGAACAGCGGTAAATCCGCGGTTCGTGTGCGTGGCTGTCCTAGGCGGAGTGGTCGTTTTTGCTGGGGAAGGGTTTCTAAAGTCGAAAATTCGGTGCGGTTAGTGGGCTGTAAAACCACTGATAATAGTGGAGCTAAGCCTCTTTGGGAATAAAGTCCTGCCGAAAGTGTGATACAAGTGTGGCTTAGGGCTAGGTAAATGGGGCTGAAAGAAGCCGCTACCGGCTAATTTATACTAGCCATTCTCCTGTAAAGTATGGTAAAAGGCGGGGCATATCACTGCCTTGCGTGCAAGGCTGCAGGACCTTGAATCAATGACGGCATTAGAACTTGAGGCCCTTCCAGTGCCCCTCTTCTGCAACTTGAGGCATGATGATGATATCAAGGAATTATAGATCTGAGCAAATTCACTAGTAGCATGACAGCTGCACGAGAAAAACAATCAAATATTTATGTCGAACGTTCTTAGAATAGCTGTGAGAAATCAACCAAAAATAAAGTCAAAAAATAAAAATCTATATCAAAAGCCAAAGAATTACAACCAACTATTTCTTGGCCTCGTCAAGCATCTTCATAATGTCTTCGATGCGTTTGCAAACCTCCTTGCGTCTGTTGCGCACGTCTTGGTCTCCGTTAGCATCAACAGCGTCAAGCTTGAGGAATACATGCTGCATCGTAATCTCAGTCAGTTTCCGCCATTCTTGCTCACGCTTTTTGCCGTCAGACGGCGGTGTCTTCATAAAGACCTGGCACTTATCGAGCATCTCCGTGTCGAACCACTTCTCGATAATGTTGATCTTCTCCATAGGAGTGGAGCCCTTTGTAGACGCTGGCTTAGTTTCTGGGCGTGAACTGGACGAGGCACCTGCCTGTTCGGCAGATTCGGAGTCGTTGAGGCCGCGAGTCCTCCTCTTAGGCTTGGACTTCTTAGAGCTTCTCGAATCATCGCCGCTCTCGCTGAGACAAATTGTAATCTCGCTCTTGTTCTTAACATTAAACTGGCGGACAATGTCATCCTCACCACCAAGAGGCCGGCCCTTGTACTTTAGGTTCGCAGCCTGCAGAGGCTTTCCCGTGATGTTGAAAAGCAGACCGGCGCGGGTGCGTAAATCGCGCACACAGACCTTGCCATCGGCAATACTGTAGGGCGGGAAGCAAGTGCGCAGCTTTTTATCTTCGTACACAAGGTAAATGACATCATCAGCAGTCTCGGACGAGTTATAGGAGTCGGGGGACTGCCAAAACAAATTATCCTTGCCGATGTCCTCAGGCGTAATGTAGGAATAGTCTTTCGTGCTAATATTTACAGGCCCGGTTGGCGCATTATCGCTGTTCCAGGAGTGACGAAGGCGGGACATGGCGAAAAATAAAGTTGCGACGATTACAGTGGCAAGGGTGGTGTGGACAATTTCGGGAGACAAGCCTGAAGCCTGTGAAAGGTCGCGAGTGATGTTTGAAATAAGAATGGAGACTTGGTCCAGGGCGTCTTTTGCGTATAGTTGGACTGATGCAGGGAGCAAGGCCGTCAAAGAATCCAGTACACCATCACTGGTTGCTACTGGGGAGTGTTTGTTGGAGGCCACTTTGATGGATGGAAGTTCGATAGCTCCTGATGAAGGGCTACCGACTAAAATATAAGGAAAGAAAAAAAATGTACAACGATAAAAGATGGGAATAAAAAAGAGTGGACGGATAAGAACAGACAGCTGTGAATGGCTCAATCGATTCAAAGACTGGATTGTTCTGGACCACAGCTCAATGGGCAGAACCGCCAAAGAGAGTACGCACACTATTGGGGTTTGAGGAAGTACTTGTCAACCAGAAGTGTGCACAGCACATGTGTTAACAAGTCAGGCAAAAATAAGTCACAAAAGCGACAGATTCCAAGAGCAATGGCTTGGCCAAGGAAAATGCGGGCAGTTCCAGATCCGAATAACAAGCAACGCACGAAGCTGGTCTAAAGATGTATAGGTGGATGCTTCACTGCACTATTTCAGCAATGACGGTAGGCGTTGTATTGTTGGGCTCGGAATCAGATGTGTGGTCGAGGCTCTAAAAAAAAAGAAAGAAAATCAGCGATAAGGCGCGAGACTCAAGGGACAATGCGAAGTCGTGTGATTTGTCCGCAATTTTTCCTGCCTCTGGCTCTCAATGTGAAGGATTGGCTTGTAGGTTGCGAGAGATGTCGCGATGAAATGCCATGCTGGAGCCTTCTCTCCTAGCTCATGAAGTGTGTTTGTTCTCGTGTGAGGCGTCTGCTGACTAATCATGTTATACACTGTAATTTTAGTCAGTTATGCTTGCAGCATGACAGCCCCAATACAACTAGGACACTTCACGTTAGTTAATCATGAAAGCATTGATGCTGAAATAAACCTCTTTCCCGATATATCAGCCAACTTTACTTCTACACGGCCATTATTCACAAGTTATTGGGTTTTTCCATCGACATACAGCCACACCATGAGCCAGATCTTGTGGCATGTCAATGTCAACATATTACGCAAGGTGCCTCATGGTAGTCGAATCTGTTGTCACCGTACGTATATACAGCAGTACTGATACTTTAGTTGTCTTTTTTCGGGGATCGGCATGAAGCAGAAGCTCAGCCTTATGACATGAAAGTTTAGCTCGCAAGTTGCAGCCAGGCGTCTGGGGATGACGTATCAAATCACGCGAAAACTTCAACATGTGAGAGGAAGGAACAAAAGCCTCTATTCTTGAGAAATAACGCCGTAACCCAACCCTCGAAACCAGTTTTTGCTCATTTTTGTTTGGATCATCTTTTCCATTAGCCCTGGACCACTGCCATATCAATGAATACTAGTCATTACACCAGCACACTATGCTAGGCCAAGTGAACGCAAGACCGGCCGTCAGTTCAGACGCATTTAAGCGGCAATAGTGACCTCAACCTCAACACCAGCCTCGATGTTGACGATGATGGACTTGACAACCTCGGTGGGGGCACGGAGATCAATCAGGCGCTTGTGGATGCGCATCTCGAAGCGATCCCAGGTCTTAGAACCCTCACCGCAAGGGGTCTTGCGGGTGGTGATGGTCAGGTTCTTGGTCTGTTTTGAGAGTGTCCGAGTCAGTAAAGTGCACCATATACACAGCGCTATAATTCAGATAGCGTATATTAGACAGGTCAAGACTGCAGGATTCAAACAAAGACAACGGCGTGTCTTTTACTCGAAGCTACCAGTTGCCCAATAGCCAATACAATGTCAAGGCATACATAGTACCGCTGCAGTCGGCTCCTGTGATTTCAAGATTGTTGTGTGGAGAGTGAGGATGGGAGCTTCTTACGGGAAGGCGGACGGGGCCCTTGACGGGCAGGTCCTTGGAGCGAGCACGCTCAATGAGCTCCTTGCAGACACGCTCCAGAGACTCGACCTTGCGGCTGGACAGAGTGATGCGGATCTTGTGAGCCTTCTGAAGTACGAGAAGATTGATTATTAGCACATGTATACGAATTCAGCGGAGCCCACCACATAGCCCTCATGGAGATAGCCGACAGCAAGTGAGGTGGTAATGGGGGGGGTTCAACGTACGGGGCCCTCAGAGAAGTCCTTCTCGCCCTTCTGGTAAGACATTTTGGTTTATTTAAGAGTAAATAAAGGGAAAAGGAAAATAAGAGCAGTGATTGTCGTCAAGACTCGGAGCTGGATATTAGCAGGTGCGTCACGGCAAAGTGATGACGATGGCTTAAGAATGGAAAGAGTTAGCAGGAAAGCAATTCAGAGCCCTTCGGTGTAAACCGCGGGGCCGGCTTTGCACTCGGCCCACATTAATTTAAATTTTGACCACCGCTCCCACACAATCTGCCTGAATTTACTTTTAGGCGAGCACAACAGTTGTGGAAGTGGCGCTAGCAGATAGGGCATTATACGCCACATTTACGTGTGTGGCTGAGTGTGGACCTGTGTCTTTGCGACACCTGCTGACGCCTGCCAGTCCAATGAGCAAGCAAGAGGCAGTCTAGAGCGACCCAGAAACCACTAAGAATAAGACCATCTCGTAAATTGCAGCCCCTGATGCAAATAGCTCCCCTGCAAACGACAAATGAGACATATGCAGAGCCCCAAACTAGAAGCCATTAATTTCGCTGGTTTGTTTACCTGCTTACAGGATAATCACATTTACTTAGGCGAATGGTAGCTAGTATGATTGTGATGGACATGTCTAAGAGACAACTGGGAGTCTGACGCTATGCTATGTATATATATTCAGTCTAAGCCTAGATGCTGACGGGTACGTAAAGCGTAACGCAAGCTGCCCATAGGATCATAGTAGGAAAAAAAGCATCTCGATATTGTAGCTTTACTTGGTTTAGGCTGTTTGACAGCAGGATAGGACAATGTGAAACAAGACCCTCAGGAGGCGGAAGCAAGTCTCAGGATAGAAGGAGAAGGATGGGGAAAATAGGAGCCAAGAGAAAGGGCAAGAGTGGTTGAAGGTGACCTGGGAGATCAGGTATTGGATGGAATGGAGAACAGATGCAGTCCTTGTACATTAAATGCCACACATGCAACGAGACCTAGCAATTTTTGCCCTGCTTTCATTGCCTCAAATGAGGCAATGTCACTTTGTATCCTATGTTTTATTGTGAAGGATTCCAATGAATTCGGGGACTTTGACATTGTTTATCCATTTGGGGCAACAACTGAAGCGAGAGTAAAGGAAGGAGAGGTTCAAACCGAGACTGGTCCGAGCTGTTTGGCGGTCAAGGCTGCAGGAGGAGGGTAGGATAGGGTTGGGCTGGGTTAGCTATCCACAGGGTTAGTGTGCGATGGGAGCGAGGCTAAAGAAAGAAGTCCTCTGCACTTACGCAACCGCTGGATCGTATTGTTTGACGCGGGGATTTTAGCCTGGAGGACGGACCATCTTTTTTACGCAAGATGCAACGCCTCGATTTTCCTAGCTCCATCTTGAGCCGTCTTTAGTTGTGTCTGGCGGGTTTACCCAGGGGCCCGTCCTCCTGTCAAGTCTTAGCCAGGGGAACAAGCCACTAAATAAGTTAGCCCGCAGGGCGAAGAAGGCCGAGATAATAGCCATCACGAGTAACCATGCGAGCGACCAAGAGGGAGGGGGGAGAATACGGGTGTAGAGGAGGCGGGCAAAGCAGCTAGATTGGGAGCAAGGCTGCAGACAGATGGGGCTGAGGGGGCAATATTATACCTCGACGCCTTGACACCTGTCTTGTGCGAGTCCGGAAAAGACCACCGCCCTGAACACGAGATTTTGGCAAAGAATGGTGATATGGGCGATGCAAGGCTTGCATTGAGGATTGCAGCGGCTAAAGGGGGCGCGAGGAGATAGAAACAAGAAGAGCTTGTTCGGGGACGATTGTGGAAAAACATGTTAGTACAGCTGGAACAGGGTATCAGAGATGCAGACCCCGGGCTGGGGACAGAGAAAAGAAGAGAAGGGCAGAGAACGGCAAAAGCCAAGAAGATCATACATGTATTGTGGTGTTGTACCTGAACATGCACTTGTTCAGGCACTAAGTACCTATTTTTGTGTACTGTGGTGTGATAAGCGCACAGAAAACATTGGAATACTCATGTCACTGCACATTGCGTGTATATTACACGTAAGTGGCTATGTACATGTACATAGGCGCTCGCCACAACCCCGGCAGCTAAGCACTTGATTTGCAGGCAGGAAGTTTTCAACACCACTTTGATGATCCATGTGAGTAAGGTTTGTTTCTACCAAACCAACAGGAAACAAAATAAATAAAAATTGGACAGTCGACCGGTCATGATATTTGGGCAAGCGAGGGTAGGGGCGGCTAAGAGGAGGCGTTGGCAGTCAGCGTAATGGGGGCCCTCTGATGTGTTCTCGTCTGTTGATTTCTTGACCCTGTAGTAGACGCGAAGGGGTTCTGCTTTCTCCTTGGCGTAAAAATTCTAGATGTCGCTTCTGGCTCAGGGATGAAGGAGGGAACTGCGTGTGAAGTTGCACATTAAACTTGGGGAAGTAGATGATACTTTAAGCAATGCGGCGAACTGGCTGTCTGCTAGTAGATGGTACATGCGGGCGGGGAGGGTGGATGCCTGAGACTCGTTGTACCCTCAAAGGAGAACTGAGTCAGGTCCTGTGCGGTTCTTGCCAGTTCCTTGTGCCTTCCCTTTTCCCTTCTCTTCATCTTTTGAGACTCGCAACTTCCTCTTCTCCTTCTCTTCCACCTGGCCCTAATTCTTCCTCTACTTCTATCTCGTATTTTTTCTTGTTTCCTTTCCTTTCCTTTCCTTTCTTTCAAGTTATCCTTCATGATGGCCTACAGTCTGCTTATTCCTTCTACAGTACATACATTCTGTTTCACCAACAATCCGAGTTGCAAGGGTATCTGTACTTGACATATGCCCGGTTTAGGATACATACCCCGTGTTTTTGTCTTGCTACGCTACTCACTCACCCATGGCCTTGCTTCTCCTTGTGCCCCAGTTCGCCCAGTTAGTCATTCCCTAGATGTTGGGCGAGAAGGGTCTTCTTTGATGACTTGGGCGTGCCCCTGTAGTCTCGAATGGATCCCGTAGGCGGGTGTTCCTTTTCTCCTTTTATTTCCCTTCTATTCCCCTTTAGTTTTACATTAATTTGTTGCATTTTATCGATGGCTAGTTTCGGGTTGCAAACGACGGGACATCTTTGATGTTTTCTCGCTTTCTCGCTTTGTAGGTAGTGGTATATATACGGTAGGGCTGGGTGCCGGGCGTTCCTCAGCCAATTTCCTCTGTTGTTCTGCCTTTTTCCTCTGCTGAATTGTGTTGATATATTGGGCTCGCCATATCAGCATTGGAGCATTCGTTGGCAACCTGCATTTTTAGCCACTACTGGTCCATCACCATTCTCGTCTCGTCCCCTATACTGTGTGTCAGAGACACTACACGCTCGTTATATCCGCTACTCTCGCTATTTCCTTGCGCTCTTCAAAATGGGTGAAGATGGCTATGTCCCGGCTGTCAAGTCGGCTGTTCCCATGACTCCCAAACGGACAGACAGCGAAGAAAAAGTCCACAACACACATGCTGCTGCTCAGGCTGAGGCTCTCGGCCTCAGCATTGATACCACGCGCCAAATCAGCCATGAGGGAACTATTCGGTCGCCTTTATCCCCGGTTCTCAGCCAAACCCCAAACCCGTTGAACCGAGTGAATTCAGGAGACATCGAAAATTACTTTGTAAGTTGACATCAGGTGTTCAAGGGAGGACGCTTTATGCCTTCTTCCCTATGTTTGCAGGATGGATCATATTCCATGGCTTCCATACTAACACTCGCTGCAGAAAGGTCCCAGAGACATGTCTAAGCACTCCAAGTGGCCCTTGTTCATGCAGATGCACGGCAGTATTCTGCCTTCCATGATTGTGCCATTGGTGTGGATGGGTGCATGGTCTTCTTTGATCACCGTCATTTCCAAGAACGTTTATTCTCGTGAGTCTGCGGTAAACATTCGTAATTTTACAAGCCGCAACATTCGCTAACACCTTGCCAGTCGGTATTAACTCGGTTCTGTTGACTGTTACTGGTTTCGTCGTGTCGCTCGGGTTATCGCTGCGTAGTTCCACGGCCTATGAGCGTTACAATGACGGTCGCAAGTATTGGGCTCAGTTGATTCTGTGCTCTCAGCAACTGGGAAGAGTCTTCTGGGTTCATGCCAAGGAAACCGATCCCGCACAGCAGAAAAAGCACTTGCTGCACACCATGTAAGCACGCATTATCAATTTAGCGCTGAGAGCCCCATGCCGCCTCGGAGCTTTGCTGACATGTATTCGTACCTCCCTAGGACCGCTTCAAATCTTGTTGTGGCATATGCCATTGCACTCAAGCACAAGCTTCGCTTCGAGCCTTACACTGCCTACCCTGATCTGGTGCACCTTGTTTCTCACCTCGACACTTTCGCTGGCCGCGCTAACGAAGATGTTCCTATCAGCACCTTGATGCCTAAGAAGGGGTTTTTCAAGGGCATTGGCGAGCACCTGGGTGTGTCTTTTGCCGAGTCTAACCCCCGCAAGACTATCAAGCGCGCTACTCAACCTTTGGGAAACCTTCCATTGGAAATTCTCAACTACCTTGGCCTCTATGTGGATACTCTCATTGCTGATGGAAAGCTCGGCATCCCCATGCAGCAGACCTTGGCCTACAACAACATTGCTGCCCTCAACGATATCCTCACTGGAACCGAGCGTGTACTCACCACACCACTGCCCATTGCATACAGTATTGCCTTTTCGCAGATCACTTGGGTGTACGTCATGATGCTGCCGTTCCAGCTGTACAACTACCTGGGCTGGATTACTATTCCTGCTACGGTTGTTGCCTCGTACATTATTCTTGGAATTCTTTTCATCGGACGTGAAATTGAGAATCCGTTTGGTATGGATGTCAACGATCTGCCTCTTGATCTGTTCTGCGACCAGGTTGCCGATGAGATGGATGTGGTAGCTGCTCAGGCCATGGATCTTGAGCACCTTCTCCAGCGTCTGGAGAGCGATCGCAATCGGGTATTCTATCCGGCTAGCACGGCTAGCTTCAAGGCATGGATGCACAGAGACGAGGAAAAGCTGAAGCTGGCGATTAAGCGTAAGCCGGTCCAAACTTTCAAGTCGAGACATCCCGATCATGCAAAGTCGAGTGGAACCGACTTGAACGTGTAGATGGCACAAGTGGTGTATGTATATATGCGGTGTAATATCTGGCATATTCACCTCAACCCGGTCCATTGGAAATAGCCGTCAAGGTTAGGCTTGAAGCCCATGACTGCGCCTTGCTCCATGACCCCCACTCTGCCTATCCGCGTGCAGTCTCTTAACTTCAAAAGCATCGTCATTTGGCACTATTTTGCGTACATTATTTGGCGACCCGCTGGTGGGTTTCAGCACTTCCAGCACGGCGGTCTTTGTTAAATATTCTTTTTTTTCTTTTTTCTTTCTTTGGGGATTATTTTCCTAGGCTTTGCTGCTTACATTTTTATTACATGGATTTATTGGCGTTTTACTTTTTTTTCTTTTTCCCTGTCTCAGGACACTTTTATATCCACTATGAATTTACTTGACATATACAATGGCTATCTCAATAGTATTACTCCTCGCTCTCATCTGAATGTGTAGTATCCCGTTAACAGGCCACGCTCTATGATTGAGCCGGGGCCGAGGCTGGGGCGGGGCCCTTGGTGCTATCACCCTTGCTGTCTTCGGATCTGCGGACTAGAACCTCGTCAATAACACCGTTTGCCAAGGCTTCCTGTGCTGTCATGTAGTTGTCTCTCTCCATCAGTGCCTCGACAGCCTCCTTGGACAGCTGTTTGTCCTGGGGTAGAGCAGCATTGACGTGTGTACGGTAGATTTCATTGACCTGGTCACGAATGCGCTGTATTTGGTTGGCGTAAATGAGAATATCGCTGGTTTGGCCCTGAGTGCCACCTAGTGGCTGATGCACCATGATGGCGCTGTGGGGGAGAGCATAGCGCTTGCCGCGTGCACCACCAACGAGAAGCAGTGAAGCCATGGACGAGGCTGCGCCAACGCACACAGTGGACACAGGCGATGAAATGTAGCTCATCGTGTCATAAATGGCCAGCCCCGCTGACACCATGCCACCAGGGGAGTTGATGTACATGGTAATAGTCTTATCGGGGCTGTCGGACTCGAGCCAGAGAAGCTGCGAGACAATAGAGGCCGACGTGGTGTCGTCGATGCTACCGTTAAGGCAGATGATGCGCTCTTGCAGCAGGCGTGAGAAGATGTCATCTACAGTGGGAGTTAGCACGGAGGGGAGGAGATAGGAGGAGGGCAGGGGATGGGGCTCACAAGTGCGCCAGCCGCCGGTCTGGTTACCAAAAACGATTTAATTAATGGTGCTGATGATCAGTGTGTGCAAAGTCAAAGAGAAGAGAGACTGTGCAAGCCCGAAAAGGAGGGGGGGAGACATACCGTGACTTCGGTGATGTATGGCATGGGGATGTTGGAGGTTGGCGGCATGTGGAGGCCGGCCCGGCCTGTACCGGCCAAGGCTCGGTGGGCCGTGGTGCTGAAGCCACGGGCAGTAGTGCTAGGACTAGCACTAGCGCCAACGCCAGCACGGAAAAGGTGGCGGGTGACGCGAGCAAGTTTGGATGTGCAGGCCATTACTATGGGTTTGTGTTCACTTTATTATAGGAAGTTGGAGAAAAAAAAGGAAGAACAATGCCTCAAAGTAAATAAACGTAGGCGACTAAAAAGAAAGCAAGCAAATGGACCAATATTCAGGCAACAATGAAGAAACTAAGGCTCTTACAATGGTAGCGTTCACAAGCAGCAAGAGAAATTTGATACTCATGTACCTATGTACATGCTGAATAGACAAAGCAAAACGCAGCGGGAAGGCACGCGTGTGTTAAAAATACGAAAGGTGAATTTGGAAGGAGCCCCTCCTTTGGACGCAAGAGGGCAGGCGGTTGGTTGTGCTGTTTCCTATCTTGCTACATGGCATGGTGCTGGCGTTGTTAAGACAATAAACTAGGGAAGAAAAGGCGGGAACGGAAGGCCTAGCCTTTGTTAGTCAGCTAGCTGCTTTCGGCTGGGCTTTCAGCCTCGCACCCACTTTTCTTTTTTTTGGCTCGGCTGTCTTCACCGCCTCATTTTGCATCACCACTTTTTTTTCTGCCGCTTTTTTGAGCAGGAAAATGCTAGATTGGGAGGGGCAGTATGGAGGCATGCAAGGAGACGACGAGAAGAGATCCTTTTGGCTACGTTACTTAGCATTTTTATCCTGTACTCGCAGTAAGTAGGCGCGCTGATCGCCGACTGTATTTTTGGTTTTTGATTAGCCGTGGTGCCCCAGCTTTCTTTGGCCGACACATCTGGAAGGCGTCTACCTCACATCACTATGTCACGTGCACACCGAGCAATTGGCCTGTCTCGGCATTTCTCCTGCCTCTCTACCCACGCTGCCAAGGCTCCGGACGCCTCCTCCACCTCCTCCACCTCCTCCACCTCCACTTTACCTCCAACCTCCGTACCCAGCACGCCACTTACTGGCCCCACACACCATGAGGCTTACATTCCATCGACCTTTGAGACGCTTCCAAACTTTGATGCGACCTCCAAAACAATATCCACAAGTGCCGGAGCTCTCCCAGCCTCCCCGATCATGGATCCAGAGTGGCGGATGACGCAGGGTTTCTTCCGCGCGAGCAAGCCACGGCGGCGCCCGCCTGTCGGTCGATTCCGCAAGCTGTTCAGCCGGAGCCCATATGCACGCATGCTGGCTAGCCCGCTGCGAGTCGACCCGCTGACTGACGCATTTCTGCCTCGGGAGTTTCTTGCTTCGTTCGAGGTCGTGCGTCATCCTGAAACCAGTAGCCCATGGTGGGCTCCATTGATTGACGATGTCCCGCCCCCGGTAAGGGCGGATGTGGGGGAAAAAGGGAAGATCGAGGGCGAAGGCGAGAGAGAGGATGTCATGAAGATGGAAACCGAGGAGGATATACACAAGGAGGCTGAGGCCATGGCCACCACGGTAGCAGCAGAATCAACTCCCCAATCTTTCAGCCTAGACGCACCGCTGCCAGACCCCGTAGAAGCTTCATCCCCTGACCCAGACTATATTGCCACGCCTCGTCTCGCTGGGGCCTCGCAGCAGCCTTCACCTGCCACATCTACGAACGCTACTGCACCACAAATCAAGACCCTATCGAACCTGCGTGCCTATACCATCTTGTCATCGCACATCCTCTCAACACTTGACACCCGGCTTGGCGGCTCGCCCAAAGGCTTTCCCTTCCTAGCGACCCGCCGCTCAAATCACATGGCGTGGATCCAACGCTCGCCGCCCGTGTGGCACCATAACATGACGGGCGTGATGTTGGCGATGTTGCGAGCACGGGCATTGGATGATTTCGCACTACTCGCCGACCCCGCAAGTTTGGGGAAGAAATATCCCAAGACCGCCGCCGCAGCCACCCAGACAGATACTGAGAGCCTTGGGGAGAAGGGCAATCCTGCATCACCGTTATTGTGCCCAGCTTACGGGACGGAATGGCTTAGCCCGTTAGTACGTGTGGAATCGTGGGCAGAACTGCGTACTGCTGTGCCCGACAAGACCTTGCGCGGCGCTGTGCTTTGGTTGCCCGCAAGCGCCGACGCTGTTGTCCCCGCTGATGTGGCGCCCGACCGACAGACGTATACTTTCGCCGGCGTGCAGTACAACGCTCATGTGCCGATCCACAACCTGACGAGGCTGCTGGGTGAAGAAGGCGTACTGAAGCTGCGTGGCATGTTCCCGGAAATGCAAGATGCAGAGTTAGTGTTGCTTGTGCGCCCAGCATCAATCCATCTGCGCACGAGACTGTGGCAATTAGAAGGATACCTGAGTGAAACGGGGCCAACGCCAAAGGAGCAGCTAGCAGAGTAGAGCAAACAAGAAAAGCAGGCCCCGGGGCTGGTGTTACATGCATATCGTGCGTGCGATATAAGGGTTAGGGAAGCAAAGCGAGCGCGGTAATTCTTGGCACATCGATCATTTATCCTAGTTCACATTACACATCATATTCACTTCATGCCAAAACAAAAACTGTACGAAATGACTGTATTCCGACAACCACGTCTAATACACATACTTTGAAAATGTCTACAACAAAACAAAAAGCGAACTATGCACAAATAACAACACAAAGACAGAAGGCCTTTCACATCCATGGCATTCTAGCTCAAGCCCGCAGCTTCACAAACACGCCTCAAAGTACATAGAGCAGGCGAGTGAGTGTGCAAGTGAGTGGGACTGAGAGGAGTCAGGGCGAATCATCATGCAGCTGGACCCGCAGGGCTCATACGCGTTGAATCTTCAGTGCTGGTACTGCTGCCCGAAGTGTTGCCGTTGCCAATAGCTGCACGAGACTCGTCTGCATCGCCAGGACCGGTCGACTGCGTGAAGCCAGAAATGTCACTAAGCATTGAGCTAGACCGGCCACGGAACTTGCCGCCATTCATATGGATGGAGTTGGCCGCTGAAACTGGTTTTGAGCTCCAGGTAGGGACACCAGGACCGCCCGAAGCTGCAGCAGCGGCACCAGCGGTAGAGCCACTAGTTATGGCGCTGGCAGATGACATGCTTGGGAAGACAGAGTTGGAGGCAGCCGTGCTAGAAGCATCAGATGCTGAAGCACCCCACATGCCAGTTGGGTAGTGAGGGGCGGCAGCAGGATTCCAGCCAGTTGACGAGATGCCCACAGAATTTGAAGTAAACAGACCAGGAGGTGGAGCTTGAGAGCCATTGGAAGCGATGAGACCAGAAGTAGCATGGCCACTAACCGGGACAGAAGAATCGAGAGACTCATAGTTAGGAGGCAGACCACCAACATTGTAGACAGGGCCAAGCTCAGATTGCGACATGTCGTATGAGGCTTGATAGTTTGTGGCGTACATCTGTCTGGCCTTGTTGATAGCATCCTGCATAACAGAGTTGCGGGTTTCCGAGTTACTAATGATTTCCTTGAGCTTGAGTTCGCGATGGTCCATTTCCTTGAGCCAGTCGACTCGAGCCTGGCGACGCCTTTCAGCCTCGTCAAGGCCACGGGCATTGGCATCCATGACGTGGGCAAGCTCAGCCTCAACCTTGGCGATTCGTGTAGCTATCTTGTTGCGCTTGTTGAGGAGCTGCTGGCCTACGTGTTCCTTGTCTTTGCATGACTTTTCTAAGCTGGAACGATGCTCTTTGTAACGCTTCTGGGCAGAATCAAACAGCTTCTTCTCAGTGCTATACAAAGCTTCCGAGGTCTTTTTACGCTCTATCAGATCGACGGGCACAGCCTCCAGCGCTGCAATCCTCTCACTGATCTCAGCAGTATCCTTGAGGGCCTGTGCCTGCTGGGTCTCTTGGGCGCGTATTTTTTGGCGGAGCCTGTCGTCGCCAGAGCTAGTTGTATTTATGGGGTTCTCGGGGCCTTCAATGTCTTTTTTCAACGAGTTGATCTTAGTCTTCCATTCTTTGCGCAGCGTCTTGAGGCGGCTGCGTTCGTCGGCAAGCTTGTTGTCAGCAGCAGCAATGGAAGTTTTAAGTGTAGTCGCAGGCGAATCTGGCCGCAATGGAGTCTGGGCTGTCTGTGCGGCACTGGCAACAGCCTTAGTATCGGCACTGCGGGAGGGTTCGGGCGTGGTCGTAATTGTCGTTGCATAGAGAACCTGCTCAGTTTGACTGTGCACAAACTCACAGACATACTTGCTCATGGGCCGGAGGCCATAGATGTCGCCACACCAGCGGAGCTCTAGAGGAGATGTCGGGGTGGAGGGCAAAGCAATGGTTCTGGAGGAGTTGGGACTAGGCGGGCAGGCCAAGGGATCGTCGTCTTCCGTGGGATTCGTAGGGTCTTGGTCTCTGACAGGGACAATGCGAGTTGAGGGCCAATTGGCATTGTTGATTCGCACGTAGAACGGCTTGCTAAGATCAATGACACCGGGCGAGCCAGAGGGTTGTACTTTTGCACTTTTGCGTTTGGAAGAAGCAGTGGACTTTGTAGGAGTAGTGGCTGTAGGGGTAGTTGAGGTAGACGAAGCAGAGGATGGTGTCGAAGTTGAAGTCGAAGTCGTAGGTGTTGATGTTAATACTGTAGAATCATTACTAAAAAAACTGGTGCTAAAACACACTTCATCGCAGCCAATATATGAAATCCATATTTGAGATTGCTGCGTATTGAAAGGCGCATTTCCCAAATCATGGACTCCAGTAGCATTGGAGTCTGCTGACTCAAGAGCGACTTGAGAGAGCTCATATTCTTTGGCCATGATGATTTTTGTACTTGCTAGAGCAGACCACAAGGGCTGTTGTAGGCGAACGTGGACATTGTTTTTGCGTTTCTTTTTGATGTGCGAAGGGGTTAAAGAGCCGTCTGAGGCGGTTATAGCTGATTCGGGGTCATTGAGGAGAATGTCGGTGCCTGAATCTGAGTACAACCTGGTGGTGCCTGTTTCAGGGTCGCCCGGGACAGTGGTAGAGACGATCGGTGATGGAGCGGATAGAGAGGATGCAGCAGAGGCAGAGGTCGAATTGTTGAGTTCCCGGCGAATATACCAGCCTTTGACATGACGAACGAGACCCTGCATGAGGATGTGAATAGCCAAAGCACTCTTAATCCAGTCTTCAATGCCACGGTGGGCTGTCGGTGGGACAACATCATCGGCATTAGAATGCATAAAGTCTGGCAGCAGTCGTAGAAAGGGAAAAGCTCTGTTAATGGAGGGGACCCAAATGCGTTTGGTGTTTTTGGCGATGTGCGTGACAACGAGGACTCCTAGACACACGGCAAAGCCTTTGGATTCTCTTTTCAAGGCAGACGGCGTTGACGAAGCAGCAGCCACAGCAGCTACAACAGTGGGGTTGGGGCCGCCTCCAAGAGTGACTGAGATAACGAGTTTGGCGAGATCCAAGACAAACAGCTGCATAGGCGGCCACAAAAACAGCCAAAACAGCAGCAGGATCATATCAAGCGAAGCCGCAGCCATGACTGACGGCTTAGTGGTGTTGTTCCAGTCGAGGAGATCGGCAAAGTTGATATTCATACCAGAGCTCGTGGTTACGGGGGGCACAAAGGTCAGGAAAGAGAAGGCGATGTAGATGAGCGAGAGAATGACGGGTGGCATGTGAAGCAGCAAAATGAGAATGGCGAGCGTATCTTGGACAGGCAGGATCTTGAGCACAGTCCTGGTCATCTCGAGGGTGCCGGGATCACGATGCACATCGACATTTTTCATGGCGTTGACATCGATGTGGCGGTGGTTATTTTGGGCGTGAACGAATGAATCGGCACTGGAGATGTCGGAGCTGTTGCCGAGCGAGCCACGGCGGGGGGCAATCATGGTGGGAGCAGTGGCAACAGTCGAGGTTGTTGTGGCGATGGCGGCAGGAACAGCGTCTGGATAGCGGTTTCGGGCAGTGGCAGCGGCAGTGGTGGGGAGATTTTTCATAGCAGTAGCCGCCGGAAATGGCGAGAAGCCGGTCGTGTGCCCATTGGCCGAGGTCGAGGCGAGATCCGGGGAGGGAGACGGAGGCAAGGACGACAGGGGCGAGGGCCAAAGCGATGAAGTAGAGGAAGAGCACAAATGGGGACGGCAAGTTGAAGAAGAGTCTGCTGCTACCAGGCCATTACCGGTGACGCGATGGAGATTGAGATGGTGGTGATGATGTCCGCTTGCTCTAGGTGAATATCGCTTTGCAGAGGCTGCAATCCGAGGCATACGCAGGGAAGAAGAGAAGGGAGGAAAAGAAGAGACAAAGAGGACCAGGGTCAGATCAGATGTGTTCTCCCCCAAGAACACACAGAGAACAGCCACAAGGAGAAAAAAGGAAGCAAAAAGGTGGTGGTGAGGCTGAAGTTTGGCGATACACACACCAAGAAAGGCTGAAGGTTAATATTGTGTCGATAAGGCTGAAGGGAATATTGACGATGCAAGAAAAATAAAAGAAAGAAAAATGAGCGAAACTGAATTCGAAATCGAAAAGTCGAAAACGGCGAATTCCAGCAAGAATAAAAAGTAAAAATAAAAAAGGAATTTTTGATTTTATTTTCCAGAAGAAAAAGAAGAGAAATTTAATTATTATTTCTAAAAAAGAAAAATCCAGGAAAAAAAAACAATTTTTGGGCGACCAAAAAAGAGCGGAGGAAGGGGAAAAAATAAAGTCCAAAAAATTTCAAGACAAGGTGGAGGGAAGAAAAAGAGAAAAGGAAGAAGGAAAAGAGGGAACACAATCGGCAGAAATACAAAGGGTAACTGACACCTGTGGTAAACGGCAGGCGGCAGAAAGAGCAAACAGAAGGAGGGTAGCAGTTACCTTGCCGAGCATCAAATTTTCGGCAACAACCAAGATACACATCTCTTGGCCTTTCTGGCAATGTCACGAGGTACGTACCTGGCGATATGCTGCCCTTATAATGCGCGTGACCTGGTTGCCCTTCTCCTTCGGTTGGCTTACTCAGTAACAGCGCAGCGTCTACTCGGCCTTAGCCAAACCCAGGAGTGCGTGGACACTTGGAAAAAAAAAAAAGACCAAAACTCTTTGTTCCTTCCCCGGGAACAAAGAACAGCTGGGGCCGGATACACATCGCTTTCTTAAGCTTAAAAAGAGAGTCTGCTAAAAGATGCTTGACGCGCAACCGAGATTCCACTTTCCCGGCCTGCCGTTCGTGTGTTTTTACATAAAGTACGTACATAAGCATATGTGCTCCCTTAGTGAGGGCGATGTCCGCCACCTATCACCACCACCGCTCTCTCATCCCCAATCCAGCAGGTGCACAGGGCATGTGCAAGCCCCTTCTAAGTTCCAGTCCAGAAAGCTTGAACGGCTCCGAAGGATCCACAGGGCAAGTCGTACTAAGCTCCTTCATTAGTATCACACTCTCTTTTCCACAATTGCGCACTGTGCCGGGCCGCCTATAAAAATCCAGCAGACCAACTAGCCTGTCAACGCTTGGTGCTGAGAGACTGCGCTATAACTGGACAAAACAGTGTGAATCCCTTATCTCGCACACCCATGCTTGAGATTAGCTTCTGCCGTTGTCTAGCCACGGCAGACCCGATAGCACGACTGAGAACACAAAGAATCCGAGTCATCCGGAACATTGAGCTTTGCATCTGATGTACGGACATACCACTGCTGGTCTAAGGACGCAAGCGGCTCCTTCTAATAGAAGAGATACAGTTAGAAAATTAGGCCTCCTCCAGCTAGCTCTGCTTGTTCTCGATTGTTCGTTTGGTTCTTTTGGTTCAGGACCCAGGGGAATCCAGCAAAAGTCTCCACTTATGAAGTCACCTTACGGCAATGCAGAACAAGATCTGAGGTAGCCGGATCGGGTAAACTTTGTGGCGATGCAGCTGACAGAGCTGCCACGGCAGCTGCCAGTGGACGTCGTCTATTCTCATTTGCGACTAAACTGTGATAACCTTTCCCTAGACGTTAAATAAACCCAAGTCCTCCCATCACTTCTATCTACACCGTTGCTCCCGGCCTAACCGCGCTGCCTAGATCCTCGACTGCGCCAGGCCGGTTCCATGTCTGTCCCTCAAGTCTCCGTAAATCTTTCTCCAAGATAAAACAGAACTTGCGAGCTTTAGTAACTTTGTCTATGTTGTCGCGGGCACGATCTTCAAAGATGCGGCGGATCCGTGGGAGGTCTTCTTCTTCTGCCATGACTGTCGAGTGTATCTGCACCGTAGCGGCTAGTTCGCGCGTAGCCTGGTAAAACATGTGAGTGGCAAATGTGATTTTGACGTCTGGTAAAAGGTCGCCCACAGCTTCTCGACGTGGCGGGGAGTGTATTTTAAAGGAGGTGAAAGAAATAAGCTTATCACCGCTTCGGGCTTTGCGTTGTGTCTGTAAGGATATAATTAGCGATGGATACGCATTTAGCCTAGCTGCTGAGAGTTACAATTACTTACTGGCCTACGCACGTTGACTTCATGGTGGGTAAGGTAGAAACTCTCGTCATGCCCTGTAAGGTTCTGAAATATTTGGTTCGCCGGCACCACGCCAGCCCGTGTCAACGATGATGTCGTCGGGTTGATCTTGACCAGCACGGCACCCGGCACGAGAAACGAGGCATATGCGGCGGCGCAGTTCGTGTGCCAGTTGTTCGCCAAATTACGCACAATGAACGAGGCCAACTCTAGGTCTTCCTCCGAGCAGCCCCACTTGATGCACCGCCCTATGCGCTCCAATGTCTCCTTGTACTGGAAAAAGTACGGCTGCGTGAACGCTGGCCGCCGCTTGGTTGACGCTGCAGCTGGTGGCTTTTGCGGTGTTGATGCTCTGGGCACTGTGCTTGCTTCTGGTGTGTGTCCTGAGCTAGTCCCTGTGTGCTTAGTCCGCTGCTGGTGCGACTTATATTGCCACGAAATGCGGTAATCGCTGGTTAGCCGGTGGGTAGAGATGCCGACTCTTGCCGTGTGAAGGGGACAGGACCCGGTGGGCAGCCCCAGGGCACTAGAAGCCAAATATTTGAGGACGGCTCGGGACATGATGAAGACGAGAGGGAAGAAAGAAAAAATAACAGGAACTCCGCGAAGCAAAAAAGAAAAAGAAAAAAGAGACCACCCAGGACAGACTAAAGATGATGGAAAGATTTGATTTCTCTCCACACAGCAAGACGTTCAATAATAAATCGTATAGAGGGCATGCAATGACGCGATGAAAGGATTAGCCGATCATTAGCCGACATGCCCACCAAAAAAAAAGATAATGATTGTGTTACATTGACATGAAGACTCTTGACTCTCAGTTGGCTGTTTAGTTGGCAACTCTCAGTATCAACGACAACAGTCTTGTCCTGAAATCTCCAAATAGATGTGCATGCTTCGCTAATTACATGGCCTTTGGTTTGTGTTACATCGAAGGTTGGTGGGCACTTTATCCTCTTCGATTATCTCCGTGCAGTTTCATGTTTAATGGCTCAACGTATTTTCAATGTAGAATCTTCTCCAACGCTTTGGGCACCTCATGTCGTCACATTTTATTTATGCTTATGTGCGTTTGAGACTGTTGCGCAAGTAATAGTAGCTGTGAATCATCTCTTGGTCATCACTAGATAATAATACAAATGATTGTTCTCACAATTGCCAATGAACATTAATACATCTAATCATCCTATGAGCGGCAACGCTCCCAGTGGTCCTGCTGATAGGCGATAATACACCTAATCTTCCCCTTGGACGCGAGGGACCTCGCATCCAGGCTCCGATACACCCAATCTTCCCCCCCGGGTGCCAGCGGACAGTAATACATCCAATCGTCCTCGTGTCTAGGCGCAAACACGCCCAGTGGTCCTGCTGATAGGCGATAATACACCTAATCTTCCCCTTGGACGCGAGGGACCTCGCATCCAGGTTCCGATACACCCAATCTTCCCCCCCGGGTGCCAGCGGACAATAATACATCCAATAATCCTCATATATAGGCATCACCATGTCCAATCTTCTCGGAGTGCCAATAAAAAGCAATGCATCCCATTGTTCTCGCAGTTGCTAATGGACGTCAATACACCTGAAAAGAGATGTGTCTCCAGTTGGTGTGATCATTAGGAATATTTCGGGACTCGGCGGTGGCTGACATGACTTGGCCACATAGCGACAGGCGCATATAGTCTTCCTAGGTGTATAGAACATGTGGCAACACAACGTGATGCTTTTTATGTCTGAAGATCACTGTACCGCTCCCATGGGCGTAGGACTTTCTTCGTATTCGGCCAGCCACGTGCCGCCATCAAGCGCGGAAAAAAGGCAAGCGATGAGTGCCATGCACGTGTGTGTCTTGCCAATGTAATCTTCGAGCCTTATTAACAATAGTTGGTCCGGCCACTGGGTATCGACAGGAGCCATATGGTTTAGGCGTAATCTCGGATAGTATAGCGGGCGTCGGCAAGCGGTGGCTATCCCCAGCATGTTCGGGCCATTTGCCAGGTGTAATTCCGCACCGACATCTGAGAAAAGATCGGGCTGATGAAATAAACGGAAGGAATAGCCGGTCTGAAGGATGGAAGCTTTGGGTGCGGGATGCAGGGTGCGAGGATCAATGAGTATGGTCACGTGGTAAAACGTGTAACGTGAGGAATTTAAATGCCACCAATGTTAAGAGTCTCATTGCTTCCAAAAAGTAAAAAAAGAAGAAAAAAAGGGAAAACCCTCCATATATTGCCGTTATTATAACCCACAGACGTTAATAGTGGTAGCAAGCAGTTGAAGCCAACGTTGGTAATGGACAACTTGTTTTCCCCTAGGTTGTGGGTAAGCGTCCGACGTCGAGTCCCACTTGGTGTTATAGAGGACGACGTCGCTAGCATGGCAAACATGATGGATTGGTGGTGAGACGAGGCGGTCAGGTAATATAGGGTAGGGTGGGATTGAAATAACCCATCTTTCATAGTAATTTTCACGCTGCCATGCCCGTTTTATTTTCTGTGGCTTCAAACGAAGATGAAAAGGTCTTGGAATAAATTAAAGAGATGATTATGATCTTCTGAATGTGACTGACGGGAGCTTCGGGCGGGGTAATATATACGTACAGTCACGTGACAAATAATCACGTGCCGTACATTCACTGAACGCTTTCAGCTTATGGTTGCAGGCAAGTACTTTTGCAATAGGTTAGGGCGGAACTGCAGTTTTTCTAAGCCAATCAGCATGGCGGAGCTGCGTCATGAGGGAGGGGCGGATGGGTCGCTTGGAGTTCTGTCTCATGTCTTCTCCTATTGCGGCATCCCGCCGTCCACCGCTGCAAGAACAGCCATGAAGGGCGTCAATCTAGAGCTGCGTTGGCAAGTGATCCAGAGCTACAAAGGTATATACAACCGGATCTTCCTGGAGGCAGATGGCCCAGCCACACATGGAATGCCCCTAGTAGTCCTGCTGTCCTTCAACTCATTCATCTAAACTCCTTCACTGACTTGTTCCCGCAGAACTGCTCTTCGTCGGGAAAGAATACCCGCTTGGTTTTGCCTACTTCCGCAAGCGGTTGCACAAGGCATATACAGCTAATGCGCACTTGCAGAATGAGGCTGAGATTCGCGCATGCCTTGAACGGGCCGAGTTTGTAAAGAAGGGTGAGTCGGCAACGTAGACTACGGGAGGCAGGGCGAAGATCAAGGGAGGAGGAGAATGCGAAAAGGCCATCAACCTGGACTGACAGCAATAATAGAGATTACAACGCTGTATTATCTCAAGAAGTATCGGGCGCTACGCCACACGTATGAGCCATTTACGTGAAACCACCAAAACAAGGGAGAGGGAAATGTCACGGGTGGCACAGACATGATCAATAATATGGTATGGCTCATGTAATATTAGAGGTCGATTTGGAGCTGAGCAGAAGTTGTAATAGCGAGGGCGATCGATAGTAGGCAAAAGCACATTGGCGCATAAAATAATAACAATGAAGTGACGGGTATGCACAGATGAAAACACCAACTACACAAGACACAACTGTGGCCTCCCGAATAAACGAAAAAAAAAATCGCACCCATGCTAGGACTATCTGTATTCTTGTCCTGCATCGTGCTCTTGCATATAACCCCCCATTTGCCCTATCTATGGACAAGACGCCGGCGTCTCGTCATTGCCATGTTAGGGCCAGGGGCGATTTGGTTTCTATGGTACATCCTATACCTGCTCTGTCCGTGACTTTTTCCCATCTTTCTCTCTTTATCCATCAGCGCTTCCGCGCCCACCATGCTCCAATTTCCAAACACTCGCCCCAAGAAGTTCCGTTCTCTTGCAGGAGATCATGCATCATCTTGCCCATCCACGTGTCCCATTCGTCTTGGCTCTTGCCATTTACTTCGCGTAACACCGACTCCAGGGCCTGGATCTCCTGGATGACCGTCATTAGCGCCGTGCGGCGTAGCGCCATTTGGCCGGGCGATAAGCCCGAAAACGTCTTGCCGCTGTGATGGCGGCTCTTGGACCTATGTTTGGATGTGCTACTGTGACTGTGGCTGTGGCTATGGTTATGACTGTTGTTTGCCCCGCCGCAAGGTTGCACACCACCAATACCCTCCTTCTCCCAGCGCACGTCAGAAAACGGAACGACAAGGCGACAAGACCGCACGTCTGTTAGGGAGTCGCTTTCTTGTAGTAGCATCGGCCCCACAAGGGTGCACGGGACAGGGCAAATGTCGCGCAGTTCCAATGCGCGCGTGAGCCACGTGTTATATTCAGCCAGAAATTTGTTAAGCGCCGCTGACAGTGCGGTATTGGGCGACATTACATAAGCGCCCATGGTGATTGCAGAGGCTCTATCTGCCTCTTCTTCCGCCAGAGTTGTGGCAGTGCTGCTAGAAGTTGAGCCAGCCCCAGGGGCGGCAGTAGCAGGTGGGGACGACCCCGAAGCGATGGGCGGAGGTGGGCGCAGCATGCGAATAGTGTGGTCACTTTCCCAGACCTCGAGGATGCCGCCAGGGCTAAGTAGACGTATGTACTCATCCATGAGCTTTTGCTGCATATCGTTTGTGATGGCTAGGCTCAAATCCTTGACCATTATCAGGTCAAATTCTTCGCTGGCGAAGGGAAAGGGTGTGATGCGAATGTCATGTTGTATGAAGCGCCATTTCATGTCCTGATCAGGCCGCCGAAGTCCACTAGTAGAGCTCAGAGATAGGGGAGAAATGTCAATTCCGGTAAAGGAGACACTGTTATGGCCGCGATTGCGAAAGTAACGGTGGCACATCATACTCCAAAAGCCCGAACCGCAGCCTACTTCTAGTACTCTGGTAGGAGGTTTTGTGGTCAAGTTAGGACAGCATACAGGCACTCGGAACAGCTGAATAAGCATTAGGGTTCGTAACGACTGGCGGTGGAGTTCGGTCAAGTCGACGGGTAGGGGATATGGAAGGGTAACATCGTTGATGTATGTGCGACTATTTTTTAGCACGAAAGGTTTGGAGAGAAGCGCTTCAGAAGAGGCAGAGGCCGAGTGTTGGCCGCTGCTGCTCATAGTGCGTGTCTTGCTGACCAGGGACGAGCTAGACGCCGATACCGAGACAGAGTTGGCGCGCGTGAACGTGGCACCCAGCTTGGGCAGCTTGCTTGCGGCGTCGAAGTCGGTGAGCATCACGGCATGTTTTGGGTCCGAAGAAAACGGCGATGGTAATGGTGGGAGTGGTGGTTGCGACAGGAGATGGATGAATGAGAGAAGCAAGTTGTGATTAATTAGTTGTCGAGGGGAGCGAAGCCAATCCAATCCAAGTCTACTTAGTGAGAGCCAGTGTGGCAGTGACAGCTGACAGGAAAACGAAAGCGGCAGTTCTTGCGGGCCGGTCTCAGACGGCTAACAATGGATGGCCAACAGTTCTTTAGCGACAGCACTAGTAAGGAATTAAGCGGCGGCGGGACCGACAAGAAAAGGGAATGTTTTTTGTTGAATGGTAGGGATATCTTAGTAAAGAGAAAAAGGTAGTAAGTAGTAAGAGAAAGGCGAGGAAAATTAAAGCGATAAGGCACAAGAAAAAAGGTCGAAATTGCTGTCGGATAGCAAGCAAGCAGGAAGGGTGCGTCCGGCGTCTTTGATAGCAGAGGTGGTAAAACAGAGGCTCAACCGAAACAGCCTCGCGAGCAGTTTGCAAAGAGAGGGAGAAAAAAAAAAGTTGAGAGGAAGATAGAAAAAGAAGCTGCAATTAGAAAAGGAAAAAAAGTTGAAGACGCTGAGCGACCAGGGCGACCAGAGCGCGCAGGGGGCGACGGCGGGCGAGGGCCAACAAAACAACGAAGGGACAATCAGAAGTAATTAGAAGACAGAAGACGAGGAAGAGGAGAAAAGATGATGAGAAGACAAAGGGAAAGAAATATATGCAGCGGGAGAGCTAGATGATGAGTTTTCGTCTCCCTATGAGCCCTGTGGCCGGGATGTGGAGCAGGACAATGCAATTGGCAGCTTCCAAGTAAGAACGAAGCTGGGGACGAATACAAGTAGCAAAAACGGGCAATAGTCAGCAGAAGTGTTGGAGGGTTGAGGTCAAGCAGGCCAGAACGAGAAGGAGGGGCAAGCTACGTGGTGGGATTTTGGCAAATAAGATTCGAGATTAGGATTCGAGGAGCAACTGCCTCGTGCTGCGCCTTTGCTGTCCGGGCCTGTTCCACGACGGGAGGGGGGAGCAAAGGAAAGAGCGATAAGGAGGGGCGGAGGATAAGGAGAAAGAGGAAGGAAGGAAACAGATGAGAGAAGAGAGAAACTCTACAATTCCCGAGGTGGCGTTGACCCTTGATGCAATTGCCTCCCAACCCAAGCTGGATGCCACAGTTGCAGTCGCAGTCGCAGTCGCAGTCGCAGTCGTGGTTGTAATAGTAGTTGCGACTTTTCTCTTCGTCCCTCCTTTCGTAGCTTCTCTTGTTTACAGTAGACTTGCACTGCACCTGCACCTGTCCGCTGGTTTCCCAGCTCTGATTGGTCGGTAGCCACTTGAAGGCTAGTAATTGTAGTTCTTTCCCGTTTTTTCTCTTTTGGGGAGGAGATGCAGACAAACGATGATGGTATAGACCTGCCACCTTCAGGCGGTTTGGTTCGTCTGATTCAGTGTTGGGCACTTTATTCCTCTCTTCTCGCTATTCTGCACGTGATCAAATACAGGCAAGATAGGCGGCTATGGCACAGCATGCGCCTTCAGCCCTAGGGATCTTTGCTGTCTTGCAGCAAAATAGAGACGACAACGAAGTATTGGCGGACAGATGAAAGAATGAGACTAGTGTCCGTGTGAGAGCAGAGAGAAAGGTGCGAGATGGGAAGTGTAATAAGGGGATGGGAGTCTGAGCCGAAATATTTGCACAACCGCGCTGCCATTTATTTAATTGTTCTCAAAACCAGGACCTCAAGTGCTGTCAGTCCGAGCCCAAGGACATACCTCCCCCTCCTCCTTCTCAAGTTCCAACTCCCAGCTCTCGAAGCTTACTGGTTGCTAGAATGTGCCCGCCCTCCTCACGTCCTCAATATGTGGGGAGCGTAAGGGGCTAGCTACCAAGCTTCCAGCCAAGCCAAAGCATAATACAGTCCGAGAACACAAATGATAACGGAACTCCCTGCTTTAGGAATGGACCTCCCCTGGCCTTTATCGTTTTCATAGGATTCTCAGTTTTCCAGGCATGGAGACTAAGAAAAGCTTAAGCATGTAACTCTGAAGCCAAGATAGCCAAGATGTAAGAAAAAGAAAAGCCCGTTGGTGTCTTGCGTCTTGGCTACTGTTGACGTCAGCTTTACCATGGGGCTCTCAGCAAAAGACATCAGCAGCAGTAAACCGGAGATATGGAGCACCCCATTGCTGCGTTCCCGTTTCCATTACAACTCCACTTCTCACCCCTTTTTGGTGTGGCTTTTCCCCCTTATCTTCTAAGACATCTCCGCCATGCTGGCATAGTGAAGAGCGGTAGCGCACCAGTTTGTCTACTCTCATCAGAATTCGTGCGCTTTGGTCCCGCACTTTCCGTCGAGAACCGCAATACAGCATGCAAGCCCCTAGGCCATCGTCTAACCAATTCTAAGTCAGTTGTGTTTCCGCCACCTGATCTAAAAACTATAAGGCGGTCATAGTGCTTATATAGCAGCCTTTTTAAGCGCAGAAAGTATAGCAAGTACAAAGTATCATGGGGTTGCTCAGTGTGTTAGACCTAATTTTATCGCACCACAAGTGAGATGATTCAGTATAAGATGACGGCATGTCAGTTATATCGCAACGAGAGAAGGTCTGAGTGCGTCAGCTCCTACAGGAGGAGCTGTTTGACGTTGGCTTAACTAGGGTTTATATATAGTTGATTTACACGTGACGGCCGACAGGGTTACCCCAACACGTGACAGTGACATTAGATGCTGTCATTTGGCTAGGCTTTCGCTTGCTGGTTGTCTTTACGTACCATACCACTAGTTCTAAGAGTAAACATTACGCAAAGAAAGGATATCTGGGATGATAGTATAGGACTCTTGAAATAACTGTTTTGGGACTTGTCATGGGCCCCTCTTTGGACTTCTTGTCCATGACCCTAGCTCAAAGACATCGTCTTCTTGGATCTGACGTGACAAGGCAGGAATCAAGCATATTAGAAAAAGGTATTCACTTTGAATTTAGCTTTTGGAGTTATCGATCCTCTTAACACAGTAGCTACAGGCCGTTAGTTGGCCAGTGGGCAGCGAGTGGGCTCAATGGCCAGTGGTTCATGGGGCTCGAAGAGAGGGCAGGGAGAAGAAGGATGAGAGGGAGTGAAGTAGATAAAGCAGAAGGACGCACCTACGTGTGAGTCTGGCTGAAGGAGGAAGAAGGGAAAGGACAACATGCCATAAAGAAAGAGGAAAAGAAGACATGAGAAAGCAGACAAGGCTGCTCTTTGATAGGCTGCTAGCCTTGCTGCTCCTTCTTAATTCCCAGCTGTAACAAGAAAACAAAGCCTCCTTGTTTCCCTTTCTCCTGTTCGGGTTCTGCCAAGGGTGCCTTGGTTGTCTTTATTCTTGCTCTTCTTCCATGCGTTGTTAGAGAATTGAAGGTGAAACAAGGAGAGTTGAGTTGCTGGTCCAAGTATTCTTGAGCCCTGTCACGAGGCCTTTATTTAGGGTGTCGAATCACTTTTTTGCCTCTTGTTTTGAATGCCTCTCCAGTGGTTATAGAAGGGGGGACCGCTAGAAAGAGGCCGCTATGGGCGATTAAACCGCTGCAAGTGCACGAGAAAATAGCATGATCCCTGCTAAATATCCTAAACTTGCCTCCTGAGCTTCTCCTGTTTGGGCTCGTTGTCCACTACTGCTCCTATCGCACTTTGCTTTGTTGGGCTTTAGGCCGCTATAGCCACCCACTATAGACACCCGTTGTCATCCTGCCCTCCCCCCCACTGCTAATGGCTCAGCCTTGTCCACTGTATTTTCCCCTCCATCACCACACGACGCCCCCTCTATTTCCTTAATGCACCACCTTACAGGCAGGCAACTTTCTCCCTTTCTTCATTTTCTCTCTTCTGCTTTGCCCATCCTTCTGGTTGCATTTTATTGACCGTCCCAAAAACAACCTTTGAAGGTCAATGGAAACAAATCCTTTTTATCACTTGCATTTTCCCTCTTTTTCTTCTATTTTGCTCGCCGATAATCGCAACGCAGACGAAGAACGTCGGCGACAGCCACAGCCTCAGCCTCAGCCTTGGTCTCAGCCACAGCCGCCAAGGGACGACAACGACAACGACAACGACAACGACAACTATCACAACGACCAGGACAAAAACAGCGATACTGACATCGACCCCGACCCCGACCCCAGCCCAAACCCAAACCCTGAAAGCGACGACAGGCTTCACTACTACGTGTAGTCGCCCCCGCAGATAACTAGCTGCAAGACTATCGTCAAACTGTCCGCCCGGGACGCTATAATCTGCCATTGCTGGTTTCTGCTGCTGCTGCTGCCGCTCTTGCTGCTGCTCTGTCAATCCCCGTTGATACAGCTGCTGCTCACGGCTGCTCTGTCCCTCTCTAATAAAATTCCCTGCCGTTATCACTACCCGTCTGCATCTATAGCCAATAGCCAAATCTCGCTCTGCTCCTCCAATACGCCGCCGCCTTGCAGTCTTTACACACACCACGCGGCTGGAACCTGACCCTGCTAGTCTTTTTTTTTTTTTCTCTTTCCCTGCCTTTACGACGCTTGGCATCTCTCGTGGTACTAGCCATCAGCATCATCAGAATCATAATCATCATCATAATAACTATCGACACTGCCACCACCGCTATCTCGACCAGACTGCTCAACATCTGATCTCTTTTTCTGCCACTCTTCCAGCCCTTTCGTCCTCTCTCCACTTCTTCTGTGGCAAGCAGAAATCTCAAAACATTCCTATAAAATGTACGGCCAGGCCCGTTCTGCCGCCCGCCCAGGCGCGCAGGCCGTATATCCGTTCGGCTTCACAAATCACCAGCAGCCACAGCCCCATGGCCACACGCCTCATCACCCTCAAGCAGACCCGTCTTCCCATGTGAACGGCAACGCTAACCTGGCCAATGGGGCCCTGCTCAATCATAACCACCATGCCTCCTACGCCGCAAATGTTAGCGTGCTGCAGGGCGCACAACACTTTGTCAACCCCGCTCTGCAAAATGGCCATGGCGTCCGCAATGTTGCCCAGCAGCCTCAGCACATCACCGAACACTGGGCAGAGCAGCTGCGCCTTCATAAAGAATCCGAGCGAGCCAATGCGACTATGACCGAACAGCACCAGCCTCACTATTATGCTAGACTCCGCGCAAGCGAGAACAAGGGCATTGCGGGTCCTCCACCCAACGCCAATGGCGGCAAACCCGGCGACGATACCGACGATATGAGACGGCCGTTAGCTGTTGAAAAGTCCACCAAGCGCCAGGACTGGAACAATCTCGACCTTAGTGGCCAGGGACTTCGCAATCTGGCTCCCGCACTCTTTCACTACGAGTTCCTACAAGAGCTCTTTATAGCCTCTAACAAGATTAGCGTGCTACCTGCTTCTATTGGCCGGCTGCGTCAGCTACGATGGCTGGATGCTTCGCACAACCAGCTGACCAATCTTCCCGTGGAGCTCGGCATGTGTACATATTTGAAGAAGCTGCTGCTCTTTGATAATCACATCCGCGATCTGCCAAACGAGCTGGGCGCTTTGCACCAGCTGGAACAGCTGGGAATCGAAGGAAACCCACTGCTGGGCGAGTACAAGCAGCTGATTATGGAAAAGGGCACTAATGCCTTGGTGACGTCGTTGCGAGAAAATATGCCAAGTAAGTGGTATTCTTTGTTTTCTTTTCTTGGCTTCTAGTCGAGTTTTGCATATTTTAGCTTGTTACTTACTTCTTCTGCTTCTGCTCCTGCTCCTGCTACTCTTGCACTTTCTTTTCCATACACCAGAGCCCCTTTGCTAACTTGCTTGCCTTTAGTTCCCATGCCTCCACCTCCCCGCACTATGATCACGATCCAGGAAGACGTCTCTGCTTCTCTTGAGCGCATCAAAGTTTTTACTTGGAATGTTCTCTGCGACAAGTACGCCACTCCCCAGACCTACGGATATACCCCTAGCAATGCCCTCTCATGGGATTATCGCAAGCAGGTCATTTTCGAGGAAATCCAGGATCAGAACGCCGACTTTCTATGCTTGCAGGAAATTTCTACTGAGGCCTTCAAGGAAGACTTTAGCCCTCAGCTGGCTCAATATGACTACAAGGGCGTGCAATGGCCAAAGTCTCGTGCCAAGACCATGCCGGAAAAGGACGCCCTGGGCGTCGATGGCTGCGCCGTGTTTTGGAAGAACAGCAAGTTCATATTACTTGACAAGCAGCTCATTGAGTTTGCTAGCATTGCCATCAACCGGCCAGACATGAAGAATCAGCATGATGTCTTCAACCGTGTCATGCCACGTGACAACATTGCCGTCATCTGCTTCCTCGAAAGCCGCGTGACTGGAGCGCGTCTCATCCTTGTCAATGTGCATCTGACTTGGGACTCGGCTTTGGCTGACGTCAAGACCATTCAGACGGGCATCATGATGGAGCATGTAACCAAGCTAGCTGAAAAGTACGCCAGATGGCCAGCGCTTAAGGACAAGAAACAGATCGTCATCCCCAAGTCGGACGACCCGTCAGACCCGCCGCCACAGCCACCTGTTGAGCCAGCGCCTAGCCAGGATTACCGCAACAATACGGACATTCCATTGATCGTGTGCGGTGATTTCAATTCACTAGCCGACAGCTCCGTGTACGAGCTCATGAGCATGGGCCGCGTCGATCCCGACCATGAGGAAATCCGCAAGTACCAATACGGCAGCTTCACCCGCGTAGGCATTGAGCACCCGTTCTCGCTGCGTGACGCTTACACTCACCTTAAGGGCACACCCGATGAAATGGCCTTCACCAACTACACGCCCGGCTTCGCCGATGTCATCGACTACCTATGGTATAGCACTAATACGCTCGAGGTTGTTGAGCTGCTCGGCCCTCCTGACCGCCAGGCATTGCAACGCATCCCAGCCTTCCCTACGTACCACTTCCCTGCCGATCACATACAGATCATGGCGGAGTTTGTTATTAAGGCTCGCAAGGACAAGAAGCAGCTGCATGCAGAGAGCGAGTATGGCAGTGGAGGCGGTTCTTCGTCGCGGAGCTAGAAGTCTCTGATGCGGAGGACTTCATCGTGAAGAAGAAGACAATGAGGGGGCTGATTGGAGGATGGGAAGTCGAGAAGCAAGAGACTAAGAGAAGGATACATGCGGTAGCGAGAGGAAGGAAGGCAAGAGAGACGTGTGTTTGAGCTACTTTTTGTGGCTCACAATAGGCCATCTTTAGTCCTTTTCCCCTTTTTCCTCTTTCACCATGCCCTTCTCCCAACTCCCTTGCTCTCCGGCCATGTCATGTTTTCCTTTGTTCCAACTTTTCTTTTTTTTCCTTTTCCTTTTTTCTTATGCTTTGTCTTCTGGGGTTTCGCTGGGTGTTGTGTGTGTTCTGTGATCTGCGTGTCTCTTTGTATTCTTTTTGTGCCCGTTTATCTTTTCCCTCTGGTTGATGTGCATTTCTTTTTCCTCTCTCTTTTCTCCGCCTCCTCCCCTTTTCCTCTACATCTTATTTAGCTCTCTTTCATCATCTTTGTTATGACTTGTGTGTGTGGCGTCTGCTTTTGTTCTCTTCCATCTTCTATCTCCCAAGTCCTCATACTGGTTGCTGTCTGGGGCCTTGACTTCCTTGCACATGTTCCACACCTTACTGTTCGTTTCCTCCCCCCTCTCTTCTTTTTTCACGCCCGCAATCTGTACCAACATGAAGCATTTCTAAATGGAGCGGAAGGCGTCTTGTCTCATGGTTGTTGGTCTTGGTTTCCGTTTTTGAGTTTCTTTTCTCATGCTTTTGGCTTCTGTGTCTTTCTTCTCTTTGTATTGTCTGTACGGGTCCTCTCTCCTGGCATCTGTCGGTCTTCTTCCTTTCGTCGTCTTCTGCTTTTATTTTTTGTATGTTTTGTTTGTTAGCTTTTCCTCTTTTTATTTGCCTTGCTGTCTTTTTCTCCTTCTGCCCGTGTACTATTCTTCGATGGGAGCTTTCTGGATTATAGAAAACGTTCTTATGGTCGCTTGAATGCGCATTGCGTAGTGCTATGTAATGTGACGGTAAGACCAGGAGTGGCATATGTACGTAATGGCTTGTGATATGCCATATTCGAGTTTGTGCTGTTGTTTTATAGTATTGACTACTAAGGGTAGGTGACTTGGCCTGGAGATGAAGCAAGGGATGTCTCGGGGCTATTTATTATATTGCCAACATGCTCTCTTGTCAACGCTCTAGATCAATGCTCCTAATTTCAGTGATATCTGGGCTGCGGGCTGAGCTAGACATGGGCGTCAAAGGTAGCGCAGAATTTACGCAAGCCTGTTGCAGCTATGGCTAAGAAATAGCTAATGAGGGGGGAGTTTGACTGAGCCTGGGTGTCACTTATCGCTTATTCAATCAGTAGCTTGGGCTGGATGTACTTGACCAAGTCATTATTCTTGAACATATGTTACCTGCATTCTATAAGTCTGATTGATCATTAGGCGGAGTTTGTTCGACCTTCTCCCGAGAAAGATGACTGGCTCGCTTCGATGATATTGTTGGGTAGTTTTCATGCAGATGCATAGCGGGCCTAGCGTAAAGGTTTATGCTACAGCTAACTGCGTCACCACCAGTATCGCACGGCCTAGTTGGCAGGCTAAGTTCTTGAGCGTCTCTAACTAAATCTGTTGCTCGGGCGAGTGTGATGTGGGAAATATCAAGCAGTCTTGGATTGCACGGGATGGCATGTGGTGCAACAGTAGACGAAGTTACAGGCCCTGCCTTGCCGTAAGGCCACATTAGCTACTAGGGCAAGCTCAGCAGGTGTGGTTAGAAGTGGTGTAGTTCGCCGGGTACAGGATAGGCGAAGGTTGGGTTAGAGGATGGAAGAGGAGATGGGGCATTTTAAACTCGCGGAGATATACCACAGGAAGAGTGTGAAAGGGCGCTCTTGACACGTGGGCAGGCGTGCAAGGCGCCTTTTATTTAGCTGCGACGTCTTATATCAAAGAAATAGGCATTATTGGCTGGTGATGGACCTATGATGGTCGGTAGGAGGCCAAATGAGGTAATAGTGGCAGGGAAGAGAAAGCGAGGAGGTTACACGAACAGCAAGAACGACTCTACGTCTGGCGGCCTGTGTCCTCATGTACTGCAGGCTGTTACTTGATTCTACTTGAGAGACGCGTGTATTCTGTGTATTCTATGGCGTTCTATATGTGTCTACATTCAAGGCATCAATTCCTATGGCTGGAATTGGAGGCCTAGTCTTGAGTGAGAAACTCTGTGCAGTGGTACTTGTGGGGAACTGTTTTCTGGACTGTCATTCTTGACCGCCTTCAGAATTGGAAAGCGTGCATGTGCATATGAGCCAATCAGATTAGAGACAATAGAACAAACAGCATCCCAAGCTTGGAGAGCGGCCCGCCCTAGTGGGCCTAAGGGCTGGTTGTAGCACAGTCATGGAGTACTTGCATAGGGCGCTGCGAAAAGCTGTCCACTATTGTATTTAATTTTCGCCTGGCAAAGCTGGGTGTGATTTCATTTGGCTTCTTGAGAGCCGGCTGGAAGCATACCAAACGTGTGAGCCAATTCGTATTACACAGGGTGTGGAGGGAAGTACACGTTCCTGCGGGCAGGACATTGGCAGGTTGGCAGTGCGGCGGGGCTGATACGGACACACTCAAATAAAGCCGGCACAACTATAGCGGTCAATAAGCTTAGGTAGCTGCAAGACTTTTTGACCCACTTCTCCAGAATACAGTGTCAATAGGAATTCTTGCCCTTATAAGCTAAGGATTTCTGAGCAGATGCTTGTTTATTCACACTGACTCGGAGACAATGTGGTTGTTTATCTGCAGTCACGTGGTGTACGCAAAGTCAGCCACGTCATCCCATCTATAACCCCCCCGCACCTGAGCTCCCCATCCCATGTCTTCGTCATACTCAAACCTCTATGTTCTTCCACACACCAGGCCTTTCTCCATTTCCACGATAATCCCAATCTGTCACCGGAGGGTCGGCTTCTACCAGTTCAAACGCGGACATGAAAAGCGAGTCTACCGAATCGGCTCTGTCGTGCCTATGTGGACCAACCCTTTGAATACGGTTTAATGGCATCGCGGTCTTTGGCACTTGCGTCCATTCTCGAGCCAGAAGCTGCTGCATCTAATGTGCAGCAAAACTCCTCGAAAGAAGGTCTACATCTTTGCTTTTGATTGGCACTTGGCTCTCAAGGCCTGCAGCACCTTCTCGACAATGCCCCCCATGAAACCTCTTTGTCATGGAGTGGCCCAGGCTGCGAGGTGCGATGCACCACAACGCGAATGAAAATTCTGCATGAATGCGAGGGACAATGATTCATTCACCTTTCATCCCAAGGTTATCCTTGTGCTCTCCCTTCAGCCTTGATGCGGCTTGGGGCGAGTTGGCCTAGCTGAGAAGCTATACTTGGTTAACCGAACAGCCAGCGGAATAAGCTTGCCTACCTATTTCCTTGGAATTCTTGTGGGTGTTATTGCACTTTACACTAAAAAAGGTCGTAATTACGAGATGAATTCCACTTCTCACGGTTCGCCACGGGATGAATGCGGGTTCTCATACACCAGACTTTTAGGAGATGGGCATGGGCTCTAACACGAGCACAGCATTGGCGGAATATGGAGGTTGGGATTCGATACGTTAATAAAGGGCCGGAACCTAGAAGCAACGATAGGACAACGATAGCTCCGTGAATCATGTGCCATTAGCTCTACTACTGAGGCTTGGCATCTCTAAGAACTCGTACGGGGATCGACATCAAAAGCGTTGGTACAAGCATGACGAACTGCTGCTGTCGCCTTAGTCGAAAACATTTCTGCAGAAGACATGTGTCACGAGTGCAGGAACAAGAGGCATGAGCTGCGGACAAGCCAAGCAAGTGGAGGGAGGGGTGGCTGAAGACTTCGCACGTGTGGCTGAACGCCCCAACCAAATAGTGCAAACAGTATATTTGGCTAGGTAGCTCGATTTCACTAGTCGTAGCAATAGCCAAAGCCTTGGAAGATGCATTTAGGCTAGGCGTAGAGGTCTTGCGGACAGGCACCCGCTATCAGATGAGTCTTACATGCGCCTCACAATACTTGGTTCAATTCTATCAACAGTGTCGGCGAGCAGCAGAATTAGGATATCATAGCTCCTGAACCTGCCACTAGATGCTGGCCTGATAGAATGAACTTGAGGCTTAGGGCCAATGAGACGACGAGGATTGAAAAATTACAAAGGCTAACAGGCACGTACACCATGGTACTGGCAATTATATGGCAAAAGCGATGGCCCGTTTATCGCTATGCTGTGCCTGCGGCAGATGGCCTCCTATCGCCCCATCACTCTTAATCCGGCGGTATGAGAAGAGTGCCCCCAATGCACCAGCGGTCGATATGAGAAATGCGATCTTGCGGAAGATACCAAAGAGAAGCGGATGCCGCTGCGTAGTAGTTGGGGATGCAGGTGCTCTCCCGCCACGAAAGACCCCATCTGCTGTCAAGCTAAGCTTAGCAACACTAGGACCAGAACCGCCCAAGCCAGCTACGCTAGCAAGTATCCAAGAGTTCTGCGATGACGTGATAGGGTGGTCGTGGCTAGCACTTTGCAATTCGCGCCCGTACGGTTGAGGGGCCTAGTCGGTGGCGCGCAGACCATGAATATCGGGTGTCTGGGGGAATGACGTAACGGCGCGAGAATATTCCCTTATGACGCAGTGACTGTAATGTAAGCTCTGTGGCGGAACTCGCCAACATCACGGCGGTCTGATGGTTCAGTAACATTGGGACGGACTAGGTCCGACCACCGTTGCGAAGGAGAATTCGCATTCATGACGAGATATGTGAAGGCATCATGCGCGCCTCCTATCGGCGTATCCATGCACTGTTCTCATGCGTAGATAGGCGAGTAGATTAAACCGATTGGCTTTCTATGTTTGCAGGATTGAGTTTCCTTTGAAGATGGGCTATGCCGAACCAACCATTGTATGAAAAATCAAACAGCAGTCCTCCTGTAAAGAGCTTACGTAGCTGGCTAGGCAGCCGAGCTTACTAGGGTGTCTCTGAAAGAATAAGGGGCCCTGGCTGCACTCTATAACGCTCAAGATATTGATCTAAGCATTATTGCCTGCGGGCGCATACCTACAAGCATGCTGCATATCAGCCCTAGAGTCAGCCATGGTGTAGGAGCGTGGTTAATGATTGGCGAGCCGTGAGGGCGTCGAGGCCAAGTACAAGCATCTGAGCACATGCCCCCCAACCCAGCCGGGTCAGCTCGAGATGCAAGTAAGCATGCGTAGTAGTATAGCCGAAAAGAAAACGATAGGGCTTGCGTGTGCTGCAGGGGTTTTAGGCGCAGAATCCTCTGTAGGTACATGTCCAAGACATGATATGTACGTGTATATCTGGTTTTATTGCCCTTACAATGATCACCTGTCTTGCTGGCTTACACTACAACCCCGGGAATCTAGGCAAGAGCAAAGGCGAGAGTGAAAAGCACTTTTCGCTCAATTGCACAGTCCCTTGTCGGCTACATGGACGTTCGCTCTAGATATAAGCCAGCGGAAATGTCCGCCTGATCTCTTAATAAGACAAGGTGGAATCAGGGTCCAGTAGATATCCGTATGACAGCCTGCGGGGAAGTAGATAGAACCCTTGGACTAGGAAAAAATAGGGAGTCAAACATCAGGAAGTGGCGATGTTCAAGGACAGTTGAGAAGGGCGCGATTCCAGTTTTCCTTCCGTGTTCCTTATGCTCATTCGTCATTCTGAGCCTTACTTTCTGTTGCTGCCGCCCCTGTTTACGATACAGGGCTCTATGCCACGCAATGCCTTCATTTACACTCCTTACGGCCAAGTGCGGGCGCCTACACTTGGAGCCCAAACCAAATAGCGCAGAAGAAAATGTATTTGTTGCTATTGTAGGGGCGCCAACCAAGGGCTAGCCAGTAGATGGCTAGATCAAACAATGTTTATCTAGAAAGATGTCGTTGCAAGAACCAGATAGCCGTGGTTCATAAACTTGTGTAGCACTTGTCACCCTAGCACCTATTCAATCTAATATACCAGACATGCAAGGTTTAAAGTCTCCGCTAAGCAAGCAGTACATCTTTGTGGTGGTTAGCCAAGTTCTTCAGGGTTTGAACGTCGGCAAGCGGGTCTAGTTCAATGTCCTGTTCAACGAGATAGTTGATTCGGTTTGAGTACACTTTCGTGCGCTTCGTATTGAGCTGTACCACAAGCCCCTCATCGTAGTCCATGTTATAGACCACATCACTGCCCTGGACGTCACGCAGCCTAGCCGGTAGGTCGACTTCTAGGGTGCCTCTAACCGAGCAATATGAGTTGTCAAAGACGCCGTTGTAAAGACCAGATAGCTGGATGTCGTAGACTTTTGCAACAGTTAAAACGGCAGGATACCAGTCCGATCCAAGCTCAGACGTCTTGCGAACAGGCATCCGACAGCGGACAAAGTCGTAGTATGTCCAACCACGTCTCATGACACCCGGGCCAATGCCAAGAACAGCGCCAGCGAGTACAAGCAGCAAGCTGACGTAGTTCCCAAACCTGTCATTTGCAGCTAAATCGATAGAGAGCCACATGTATAAGCCGCTCAGTGCCATTGAAACAGTGAGAATCAACGACACGCGAAGCTTTGCGGGCACATATAACGTACCGCCGGCATGGGTATGGCGTGCGGAGCGGTCAGGGCCTGAGTGCGAATAAGTGCCACCGGCATATGAATGACTGTGTTTACACTGCCGCGAGAGAATTGACAGATTCAGCGCGCTGTTCATGCCAGGACGCTTAACCATAGAGCGACAGTTTCGGAGCAGATTTGGACGCTCTAGCACAACACAAAACCGAGACGCAATAATGATTAGAGCTTTTTTGGTGTCTAATCTCCCAAAATCTATATCCGCGTGCTTTACGAATGATCCCATGTTGGCTTCTACATCCTCGATTTCGCAGTACGAGAATAGGAACCCCCAGGCACTCGTCGTCTGGATGATGAATGCAATTCTGCGGAAGATGCCAAAGAGGGCGGCATGTTGGGCAACAGTAGACATAGGCGCAGGGTTCCCCTTGCCGCAAAAGACCACACCGGCCATCAGATCAAGCTCGGCAACAGCGTTGAGGCCATTAGTGTCTACCGTATCTCCAAAGACTTTTACTGCTTCTTCAAAAAGGTCGGTTACGATGTGGCGAAGAGTCGTGATTGGCACTATGCAACTCGGGTTCGCATTGTTGAAGTGTGGAGCTAGAGTCCTGAAGAAGTCGGTAACGTGGATTCCGCAAATATCAGGTGCTTGAGGAAATGATGTAAAGCGGCCAGGCCATTCGTCGATAATGTGCTTCCATAGGTTGTAGGCTGTATCGCAAAATATCATAAAATCAAATGTGCTGGCGAGCTTCATGTCATCGCGATGATCCTCCCACTCACGGGGAAGCGCCTGGGCGTTAAAGACCAGCCTGGTGGATAGGTTATATAGCTTTCCCTTCGTGTTCCTCTTATCATGCGATACGGCGTGGGCAATCGAGTAGACAACATCAATCGGTATCCTGTGCTTCTCATTGACTAAGAAGTCTCTAAATGACGAATAACCGCCCACTACCTCTGCAAGTAGTTGTGGAATGACCTCCACCACGGGGCATAATTTAGGAGACAGGGGATATTCGGCGGATACGTCTTCTTCAAGAATGGGGAACGCTGAATCGACCATGGCAGAGGCAATGAACTGGGCGAGTTGTGGAAGCAGGCTCCTTAGCCAAGCAGGCAGCCGAGCCAAGCCATAGAGCGTCACGAAAAGACCTCTATCAGATCGGGGGTGTTCAAGATCCGACTCTAGGAACCATTCGCCATCTCTGCTGTCATCATCATGTAAAGAATGTCCTAGAGAAACAGCCGAGGCAGAAGCCCCGATAGCACTCCGCGGGACATCGTAGATATTGATAAGACTGTGATTCCATATGCTAATACGTCGCCGCACGCCATAGAGCTGGCTTTTGTGGAGGCTTTCAGGTGGGCTAGTACTTAAGCCAGGGGTCTTTGCAGCACCATGTGCGGCCTCATAATAACCAGCCTCAAGGTCAAGTGTTTTATCTGTGGGCATCTCTGTGAGTGGATTTTGGAGCGCTTCCGTGGGGGTGTTGTCTTCTTCAGCAGTACCGGGTAAGCTGGTGTTGTGAGAGGGCTCCATCATCTCACTCCTAGAGGCATCATGAGCGTCTACTCCAGGACAGTTTATTGCCGATATCGACGGGTTCTGTTGGCCTTTGGCAGCCGTGTTCTGCTTGGTAGTGCTTGATGGACTTTGCAGCATAGGGCCATCCATGGCAGGTGGTGAAGGGTCAGCGTCAGGGACAGGGACAGGAACACCGGTAGTTTAGCTCAGTCGAGTCAGTTGAAGCGCAGAGGTGAAGAATATACAAAGGCAAATGAGTGCAAACGCGTGGAGAAGCCATGGCAGCATGACAGTAGCATCTCTCAACTATGATAGTGTTTATGAGATTGCGATGCCCTTATCTAGTCGTCAGTCACATGAGGCTTTGGAATACGAACCAGCACAGATCCAAGGCTTTTTCTGGGGGAGGGGTCCCAAGCTGCAGCCTACGCAGAGCCGGGCGTATAGGAATGAGTGTGCAGCTCCAAAGGGGCCCAGTCTATTCCGCCCACTTGAAATGTCCAGGTGATGTGCTCTGTCGACACTGCTGTTGCGTCAGTCCCATTTCTCTTCTTCTCTTCTTTGTGCTGTGTGAATCTCTCGTTGACTAGGGTTGTCATCTCTTCTCTGACATGTGCTCTGCCCCTCTCTCGTTGTCCCTCTCCCCCCCCTCTATATTTTCCAGCTTCTCATGCAAGGCATAGCCCGCTACCAGCAGGTTGCTAGGCTCTATTCGCATTACGTTGATTCACAGCGTCTCCATGCAGCAATAGCAGCCCTAGTATCAGACTGTCAGAAGACACCCCCCTGCTAAGCTATTAACCCATCGTTTAATGCCTGTTGCAGATTCCATACTTGTCTATCATCAGCCAAGGGGTCTGTTTCGATCGCCTCCTTTGAGAAAAAGTTTACTCGGTTCGGGTACATACGCGTCATTTTATCACGCAGTCGCACAACAAGCACCCCATCGTAGTCGGTGCTATAGATTATGGTGTTATGCTGCTGAGCATCATCTAGTCGGATCGGCACGTCGACTATCAGGCTGCCTCCAGCTGAGCAGTACAAGTCTGGAAATACCCCATTGTAGCGGCCAGATATGCGAAGGCCATATGTTTTAGCAACAGTTAAAGCTGTAATGTACGCACGCGATCCAAGCTCAGAGGTCTCCCTGATGGGCATCCGCCAACGGACAAAGTCGTAATAGGTCCAGCCGCGCCTCATGATGCCTGGCCCAATTCCAAGAACTGCACCGGCAAGCAGCAGGATTAAACTAACGTAGTTCCCAAACCTGTCATCTGAGGCCGAGTTGATAGACATCCACAAGTATAGCGTGCCCAAGGCCATTGACACGGATAAAATCAAGAACACTCGGAGTCTTGCACGTACATAAATCGTGCCAGCTCCAATAGTATCGAACAGACTTGGGTTCTCTACTGAACGCTCATAGACGCCACAAGCATCATATCTGCTGTCTATGCAGTGCCGTAAGATAACTGCATAGTTTAGTCTAGGCCTCATGTCTGCGCCATGGGCAAAAAAAGCGCAGCACTTTTTTAGAAGATCAGGGCGCTCCAGCACAACGCAAAAACGAGAGGCGATAATGACCAGCGATTTCTCAACGCTTAGTTTTGTGAAGTCTATGTCTGTGTCCTCCACGAACTTTTTCATGTCGACTTCATCGTCCACGATGCTGCAATACGAGAAGAGGAATTCCCAAGCCCCAACTGTCTGGATGATGAATGCAATCTTGCGGAAGATGGCAAACAAAGTCTGGTGCTGCAGCACGGTAGATGGAGACGCAAGGTTCCTCTCATCACAAAATACCACATCAGCTACAAGATCGATCTGGGTGTTGACAGCATCAGCATCACTGATATCGACCGCACCTTCGAAGGCTCTCTGTGCGTCTTCCAAGAGGTCGGCGAAGATGTGATGGAGACATGTAATTGGCATTCGACAGTCTGTCTCCTCGTGAAGGAAGTGCGGGACTAGGAGTTTGAAAAAGTCCGGAGGGTGTAGGCCGCAAATATCAGGTGCTTGGGGGAATGACGTCAAGTAGTAGCTAGGGCATTTCTCAATGATGCACTTCCATAGGTTGTAAGCCATACCACAGAAGATCTTAAAGTCAAACTCGTCAGCCAGCTCCTCAGCATCAGACTGGACTTTGCCTTCCCATTTCTGGAACAGAGATTCTGCCTGTGTGATGAGAGATTTGGAGAGATCATGGACCTCTCCCATTGATTGGTTCACGTTATGAGCTGATGCATGGGCGATCGAGTAGACTAGGTCAATTGGCAGCCTGTGTTTCTCGCAGAGTAGAAAGTGTTTGAATGATGTGTAGCCATCTGCTACTCCTTCAAGCATGCGGGGAAGTCCATTTACCACACGGCATTCATTCGGCAGGTCATCATTTTCAGAATATCTTCGCTTCTTGGGAATAGGAAATGCCGAATCAACCATCTTACGGGCAATGAAATGGGTGCCTTGTGGGGAAAGCTTTCGTAGCCAGGCAGGTAGGCGGGCCTGACCATAGAGCGTGATGAGAAGTTCTCTGTTGGAAGAAGTAGAGTCCAACCCTTGCCCCTCTCCTGTGTTGTATGAGGAAGCATATGAAGAGGCAGCCCTGACAGCACTGCGCGGAATGCCATAGATATTAATCCGGCGATCACTGAAATTGGAAACGCACCGCCGGACTCCTGGAGGCATATACCTCGGGGCACCAGGGGACGAGGCAGCACTAGACGATGTGGCAGCGTCGTGCGAAGGGCTGTGACTGCTAACTTCGGAGCCAGCCACTGCAGCTGCGAGCGGAGTCTGCTGGCCGTTGGCAGAGACGCCCTGTTCAGTACTGCTAGGTATAGCGGTGTTTGGGGGAGGGGCTGCCACGGCACTGTTAGGGGGATCATGGGCGTCTACCTCCGGACTGGTAGCTGGAAATATCGATGGATCCTCGGCGGGAACGTTCTGTTCAGTAGCGCTGGATGGGGAGGTGTCTGGAGGAGAGACTACTATAGCACTGCTAGGGGGGGAGTCGGCCACATCACTGCCGACAATGTGGTTGCCATTAACCCTAGGATAAGCCATGATGAGTGTGTGGCGTCTGACGCGCGAAGGGTGGCGTTAAGAGTGGGTATTGATGAGCAGAGATCAGTGTGCGGAGGCGGCTGCACCCCAGTATCATCAACGAGACAACAAGAACACGAAGACGGAGGAGTAAACTATCAACAAGCAAAAGCATCTGTAAAGGTAGAAGAGACTGCTCCCGCAGCTATATATGGAGGTGGCAGACAGGAGACCCAATGGGCGTGGGCTAAGGCGCCCAAGTCTAGTGCTGAAACCCCGCTAACGCCAGGCGTTTAACGCTGCTATGACTGGTTGCAATGTTCCATTGTCCCGCTCCGCTTGCATGTATTCTGCACATAAAACGCAGAAGACGGCGGAGCAGGGCTAAAGAGAGACCTGTGGCGGGCAGCTAGGGGGCCCTGTTATCACCCCACCCCTTGCCCCCTCTCTGCAATTTGATGCCCAAAAGCTACCTGTCACATAAGTGTTATTAGGCGCAGGGTCGTCTTCTTTCTCCCGGCTCTTGCTACACTCCTAGCTTCTATCTACCACCCCCTATACCACTGACGTTTCTGTAGTTGTGACATTGAATATACACATGCACCGGCGCTGATTACATCCAGCTGGCTTAACTATACAGTACAGTGTAGTGCAAGTGCAGTGTAGTCTTTGTAAATTTGAAAGTTACAATGGAGGGGGAGGGCCAGCCTCGGTTAACCCTTCGCTAGCCATTGATCATAGCATGGTCTCTTGCGCCGACCTACCACTCTACTTTTATTCATTCTGTTTCTGATACACAACCAGGCCTGTATTCTTTTTTTCGGCTGTTACACTCAAACAATGAAGTCCAATTTAGGTTCCCATGGACAGACGGAGCACCTTGGGTCAGTTATGTGGTACCATCGCAACAGATATAGCCCGAGAATCATAGCCGACCGAAGGAACAGGACTTGGTTAGCTGCATTCCAGCAGACTCGGTGCTCGGGGGACCCAAGTAAGGGCCAACAGGCCCTTAGCCAAGTAGTATATTTTGCAGCTTGTACCTCGCGTCGGCACCATCCTCGAAATCAGCAAGCGGGTCCGTTTCGACAATCTGCGTGGAGGGAAGATTCAGACTACTCGAGTATAGGTGTGTCATTTTATCGTGCAGCTGCACAACAAGTGTCCCATCGTAGTCCAAGGCATAGACCACAGTATCGCTCTTCTGGACATCATACAGCCTAATCGGTACGTCAACATTTAGACTGCCTCCGGATGAGCGATAGGAATCTGGGAACACGCGCGTGTAACGACCAGATATGTGGACGCCATACGTCTTGGCAACAGTCAGAACTGTAGAATACGCATGCAATCCAAGTTCAGAAGTCCCTCTGATTGGCATTCGCCAACGGACAAAGTCGTAGTACGTCCAGCCACGTCTCATAATGCTTGGGCCAATACCGAGAACCGCGCCAGTCAGCAAAAGAACCATGCTGACATAGTTCCCAAACCTACCATCCGAGGCCGATTTGATAGAAAGCCACAGATACACAACTCCCAGTATCATTGCTACAGCGAGAATCATAGAAACGCGGAGTTTGGCAGGCACATATATCGTGCCACCTGCGATAGTATGGCGCAGACTATAGGCCTCCGTCAAGTGCACATAGTTCCCATATGCCTTTGAGTGGCTATGGCCGCAGTGCCGCGAGATGACAGACAGGTTTAGGTCGGGCTTCATGGCTGCGCTGTTGAAAAAGTCCTGGCAGTTGGTAAGGAGATCGGGGCGCTCCAATACAACACAGAACCGGGATGCAATGATAGCCAGAGATTGCTCGACGCTCAGTTTCGTCAAGTCTATGTCCGCTCCATTAACGAACGATTTGACATTGGCGTCTTTCTTCTTAATGTTGCAATACGAAAAGAGCAGTCTCCATGCACCAGCGGACTGCACAATGAACGCTATTTTGCGGAAAATGCCGAAGAGGGCCGAATGCCGTGACACGGTAGCCGAAGATGCAGTAGCCCCCCTTCCACAAAAGACCACAGCTGCCAGCAGGTCAAGCTCGGCGACAACAGCATTAGAATTACCAACATCTATCACGCTCTTGAAAGCTTGCAATGCATCTTCAAAGAGTTCGGCGATAAGGTGATGGAGAGTCGTGATTGGCACCTTGCAGTGTGTGCCCCTATGTTCGAAGAGCGGAACTATTGGCTTGAAAAAGTCTGTCACAGGCAGCCCACAAATTCCGGGCGCTGGAGGGAATGATGTGAACCCGGAGTCTTTGACAGTGATGTGCTTCCATATACTGTAAGCCATTTCACAGAAGTTTTTGAACTCAAAGTCATTAGCCAGCTCTATAGTATTAGCATGGGCTTTGCCTTCCCACGGTTTAAAGGTTAGTTCTGCCTGGCTGGTTAAACCATCGGACAGTTTAAGCAATGTTTGCATCGATTTATCGGCACGTTTCCGTGCACAAGCTATTGAATAGATCAGATCAATCGGCATTCCATGTTTCTCGCCAGTTCTAGTTAGGAAGTCGTGAAATGAGCTGTAGCCATTTTTCGCGTCTTCAAGCAGATGCGGAAGTCTATGAATCGCATCACACGGGTTAAGTTGCTTGTTCTCTTCTGGGCATCGCTTCTCTTTGGAGACGGGAAATGCCGAGTCGACCATCTTGCCGGCAATGTACTGGCTGATTTGTGGCAAGAAATCTTGTAGCCAAGCAGGCAGCCGGGCCTTGGCGTAGCAGCGTACAAGAAGCTCTCTATCGGAAGAAATAGGATCATAATCCCCGGCTTCCAGCGGGCTGTTACTCTTTTCGCCGCTACCAGACGAGCGGGCATTTGGAGCAGCACTTGAAGGGAGGGGGGTAGTGGCACTGCGCGGAGTGCCATAAATGTTGATCCGACGTTCACTCAATTTGGAAGCGAGCCGCCGAGCCCCCGGAGGCATGTAATACCGAGTATTATTAGGCAAACGGGTGTCTGAGGGAGAGTGTGCCGCGGTGCTGCTAGAGGTGTCATGAGCAATGGCCTCGGGGTTGGCAGTTGCAAATGTCATCAGTTCATGATGGCCCTCGACAGAAACATTTTGCTCAGCAGTGCCCAATAGATCAGGATCCAAGGGAGGGCCGGCAACAGCACTCTCAGAGGCCTCGAGGCCATCCACCTCAGGACTAGCCATGGTGATTTGCGGTTGAAGGTGGGGAAGCTAGTGGAAATACTGGAGTGCGCACGAGGCAAAAAGAAGCACGAAGCAAGCTTTATCTAAGAGAAAGCATTGGCGTCTGTGAGTAGCGGATGCTCCTGCAACCATGTATGCTAATGATAAATAGAGGATTGGCATGGCAGGTGTGTTGGGCATAGACGATGGCTCTCAGGTCTAGCGTCGCAGGCCTGCTGACGCCAGGCGCCTAACGCTTTTTGACTGGTGATGATGCGCCATCCTCCCCTACACCCACATGCATGCTCCGTTCAAGACAGGAAAATCAAACGAGAGGAACGACTGGTAGTTAGTTATCCATAGTATTCGGGCTGAGCTTTGTTGGAGAGATGTGGGTCAAATGGGCCAGCTTTTCGGCGATTGGCTAGGCACGCCGCTACAATTCTGCCGGCTTTATTTCACGTGCTCCAGTGCAAGTATCTGGAACAAACCCAGCGCTCGTCCAACTACCAGCACTTGCATAGGGTCATTTAGGCATCTTCCACTGTGGATTCCAGGCTCCGTCTATATCCAAAAGTTGCAGTACAAGAATACTAGACGAAGCCACCAAGGACAACGACCACTCGCGGTGAAGTCTTGATGTGGGGCAAGCTCTCTAATTTTATTGGCCAGATCAAGCCTGATCGCCCTTGGCTCGAAAGGCGGTGAAAAGACTGCACAAAAGCATTCTTCCCCTCTTCTTTGTTCCTTCGCTTTCTTTCCTCTTTTCTCAGTCATTTGATTTGATCTTCAAGTTCTTTGTCTTCTCTCTTCTTCTAGCATGCATCGTCTCCATCCCCTCTGTCTGCTTCTGAGTCCAAGAACGCTCTCAGGCCCCACCCTGACGCCCCCCGATAGTGCTAGTTCAGCCAACTGAGCAACAAATGAATAGCTGGGCACAAACCCACGCCATTAACTAACCCGCTCGCTATACTAGCCAGTACTCCTGCATGCGACAAGACCCGCACGTCGGGGCTCAAAGCTGCTCGTCCAGAGGCGCTAGTGCCTTCTCGAGGTGGCAGTTTCGCTCGGAGATTGCACTCCAAAACCATTGTGTAGTGACGAATTCCCTGTCAGGCTGCATTGCCTGGCTGCAGGCCAGGTTGTCGCCACCTCCCGCCATGTAGACTCTAAGCTCTTGAGCCACAGTATAACCATCTGCAGGTGTAGCATTGCGCTATTTTACTTGGTGGAAAATGTACATGGTAATTTGCCTTTGTGTAACATAAAAAGACTCACATCCGTTCATGCTCCTCAAGGGCTAGGAATAGCACATGTAGGAGGTCCTCATACTCTTATTCAGTCGCTCTATCGTACCTTGGCCTGCCTTCACCAACACATAAAAAGGCCAGTCTACTGAAAAGCGTATTGTGTTTGTCACCATTTCTATCCAGGCGGGCACTAGGCTATCTCCCTGATCCCGGCTCTTGATATCCAGCTTTGTACCACCGTCTCCTGGCAGTCCAGTCTTCATAGCTGCACTTACTGTTCCAGAATTGTCGCAACAGCACATGGCATCCACATGCCTACAATCCAAATCCCAAATTCCAGCATCCTCGCCATTCCGTAGTGGTGTCTCAGCTAAGGTTGAAATGTTCAACACATGCTTGCCATAAGACTACCCTGTGTTTCACACAGTCACCCTAGCTCTATTGCAGATTGCAGGTATATTTGAAGCTAGAGAAGCATGCCTGTTTCATTATTTTTAATCTCGTGCTCATCAAGTAAGGGGCCATGTTTTTCCTTGTCGTACAAATAGTCTTGAAAGCTAATTCCACCACGGTTATGTGAGACTGATACTTGTCTCGGTTACCCAAAAGACATGTGCCAAACTGAAGGTCAAATAGTTTGAGGGCTGCATGGATGCTGCAGTCATGTCCAAGGCTATCACAGCACACGCAGTAAGGTCAATCATCTTTGAGAGAACCGCAGCAATCGATTCGGAAGAGGGCAGGTCGTAGCGACTCCTAAGGACCTGTGGCTAGAGAGCAGCTTCCTAGTTCATATCACACAGACATAACGCCACCAGGCCTACTTGGTTGCAAGTTGGCTAGCCATTGAAGAGCCCGCGACTCCAGCCAGCCTGAAGGCCAAGAGGGCTATCGGAAATCACAACGCCAAGGAGCAATTATATAACTAACATACCTGATCGGAATTTAGTGCATATTTCTTACCCGTCGAGCTAAAATCTCAGATGCAAACATGACGAAACATTTAGTCAACAAGCCCCTGAAAGACAGACCACTTCCAGCTACTATTGTGTCAATTAATTCACCCTTTCAGTAGCCCCTCCCTGCCCTGATATTGCATTCGATCATAGAGGCTTTAGAGGAAGTATAAAAGGCCAGGAAGAGTCAGTCTTTGGAACACAGATCATAGATAACCTGCAAACATGCTCTATTGCTCTCCCATACCCCTATTTGAGTATTCTAAAGTCACCAATATCAGTGTCTGAGGAAAATAACTACTGGCAAGGCATGTACCAGATGAAGCATAGCTGTTCTCACCATATTTCTCGAGTCCAACTCAATGGTGGCTTTCACACCTACCATATCCCCCATCACTAAGCCAACACAACTACCACACCTGGACTGGCAGTCACAATCATAACTCACCCAAGGCTATTAACGGGATGAGATTAAGGGAACACATATAGTACGTCCATGTACCGTTGGTTATGATAACATAGCTGAGCCTATGTGAAGATGTAAATTAGTGCTCAAGACCATAGCCTGTATGCAGTGCCGCGAGATAACTGACAGCCGAAGAGCAGGGCTCACGTCTGCACTCCTCCCAACAGTTTCCGAAGGGACGTGGCGGCGAATATGGCAAACGCATTATTGATACCTGTCGTATGTTTATAATCCTCGCACACTACTTAATATCGACCCTATCGTTCTCAATGCTGGCTGCAATGTAAGTCGAAAAATTGACATGCACTAGCACTTCGGGTAATAATGACGTACTGCGGAAGACGCAAAGTAGGGTAGAGTTCTGGAGCACAGTGGATGGATGTGCAGTGATGAGCTCCACAGTATCGGGCTTAGCTTTGCTCTCCTCCCACTGCTAGGAAAGCGATTGTGACAGTGCGATAGCGAGCTAGTAGAATTATCCCATCAGCCCATCCACATAGCATACAAACGCGTAGGTGATCGAGTAGACGATAACAACAGGCATTTCGACTTTCTTGTAAACGAGAAAGTCGTTGCATGACATGGAGTCATACCCTAATCGCAGCCCATGAAACATGTGACGGCCATTCAGAGATACATTCATTATATGTCAGGTATCCCTAGAATCCAATAATGGGAAACGCCGAACCAATCACCATACAGCAGACGAAACAGCAAAACGTTAGAGGGAGACGGGCAGCCACTAGTTTCTGTATAGGGTTACAAGAAACCCCTTATCAGGAGCGGAATCCAACTTTTGGGCCCTTAGTGACTTTAACGACGAAGCACCTGATGGGCCCGACAGCACTACATGAAATTTCACGGATATCCAGCTGGCAGTTGTTGTGAGCAAGCTGTTTAACCCCAGGGGGGGGGCATAATTTCAAGGGTACCACTTGAAGGAATAGTTATTGTTGACGCTATGTGTAGCACTCCAGAGTGGGCCACTATACATACCTATTAGTGGGTTTCGTTAGCTCGCTCTTTGCATAAAGATACCTCTCAGCAGTTATGTACAGGTTTCTACTTACGAGAGTCTTCAATGGCAACATTCCCAAAAGCACCATGGTCGGTTACAAGCTGCGAAAAAGCTAAGAGTAAGCGGGAGTTTCCCAGTGCAAGCAGCCGGTCCAAACCGGTCCTGGCACAGATGTGAGGGCGCATAGTAACACAGCCAGGTAGGACAGCGGCAGCTAACCAGAATGAAAGAATCAATATATGCGTCTGAATGGGTTAACATACCCGAGGGAGTCATGGAATCAATAGCCCCTACAGCCACATTCGCGTCACGCATTGAATGCCAATGACTGCAGTGAAGCCTTAAGTTGCCATCAAGCCGGCATCAGGCGCGCAGAGCTCCTTTGCGGCTGGTGACAATACACCATCACCCCAACCAGCAAACACATGTGCTTTGTACAAGACAGTAGGAGGTACAACGACAAACAGCAAGTGCCTAGGGACAACCACTAAATAGGCCACATCCCAGCCAGTGCATAGAAAGTACCACCTTTTCTTCAATTTCAGCTGCATGTAAATAAAGGGCCAAGACAATTAAATTCTCCAAGACAAAAGCTGGGGGGGCGGGAATTTGGCAGAAACCACTCTAGACACGCATATGGTTGCTACAGACTCCAAGACAAAGTCGGATAGTTCTTGTAGCTTCAAAGCATCTTTAGGGAACACAAACAAGCAAACGATGTCAGCCATAGCCAACAAAGGGCAAAACGTAGTGGCCAGGGGCTGTGTTTCGGGTGGCGCTCCATCACCCCAACGTGAGCATGCATGTATAGCAGATGTTACATTACACAGGTATGGCAACCATATATTATGGGTGACAGAGGATTTGTGTTGAGTTTTGGTAGGTACACATGTAACTTGGGGGTGCTGAGTGGCAGCAACATGAATGGGTGATTGCAGGAGGCACAGGACAAGGCTGCTGGACAGACTTGAAGCGAAACGAAGGGCGATCAAGTATATGTGAATTGCAAACTGTGAATCAGCATAGAGAGGCAAAAACCACAATGCAGAGGTCAATAAGAAGACCCAAATAAAGAGGCAGACATGGTGGGTTTTGGAGCTGGGTGTGGTAGGATACACGGGCCGATTTCACTTCCATGTCAGCTCAGTGACACGCAAATCATCAACCATAATTGCCACTCATGCAATACGTGCAATGGCACTGAGAGGCCTTGGCCTTTAGCTGATTGATAAGAGTGTAGCATGCAAAGAGGAGCAAGCAGAGCAGAGCACGAAGACAAAAAGAAAGGGGGAAAAGACATGAGCGTCGAGTGCACAGCGCGTGATAGAAAGCTGAAGGCAGAATCACAAAAGGTACGTAGAATAACAAGTATACACTAGCCCGGCCAGACAATGATCCAAGCCTGATGGGTCGTGGGGGCATAATTTACCATTTCATTGGATGGCAGGGCAAATCAAGAAGGATCAAAAGAGATTGACAAACTTGGTGCAGCAGCGAACTGGCCTCCTCTAACCTCCTCTATTCCCTTCTCTCCTCTTCTTTTCTCTTCTCCCTCGTGAAGCCAGAGCCAGCCTAGCCAGCCTAGCCAGCCAAGACCCAAATAAGACAGGACAGGAGACAGGGCAGGGCGCCGTTGCACCCAAGAAAAGAAAAGACTCACAGAGAAGGGGAGCAGTGCTAGGGGCGTTTGATATTTCTCAGGCTCTATTAGTTGTATGGCACGCATGCAGGTTGGTGGGAGTTGGGATTTAGGAAGGACCAGTGCACCAACAGGGCAGGCGCCGGGGAAGGTACGGATGAGGAACACAAATACAGGGCAACTGCCTGATAGAGAGCTAGGGAGAAGCAATGCAGTCAGAACGGCATTTTGCGAGCTAAGGAAGACAGGCAAAGATGCTGAGCAAGGAATCGTTCTAGAAGAAACCGGACAAACAAGCATGCAAGTATACAAACATACAAGTAGATAAACACCCAAGCACAATAGGGAAAGAGAAATGGAGGGCGGCGTGGCACGTAAAATTCTATTGCATTTTCCGGAGGTCTCAGAAAGGAAGGCGCGAAGGGTAAACGCTATTCGAGCGTGTCCTTACCAGAACAGAAGGAGCTTCTAAAAATAAAAAGCGGATTTATGGGACTAAAAGGCGTCAAGGTGTCAAAAGACAGCACATAGAGAGCCAGACAAGCAGGCAATATTGGCAAGGAGAGTGAAGACGACGGCAGGACAAAGAGGAATTTGATTTGCGGAAACCTGTGACAAGGGGGTGGCAGTAAAGTTTTTCTCTGTCGTTGCGGCGGATCCGTGTTGTGAGGACAGGGGATGGGCAAGTCGTTGGACAAGGGACGAGACGACTGAAAGAAAAAAAAGAAACCTCATAAGGACGTTTACACTAGGGTTAGGCTATAAGCAAGCGACCCTTGGCCCCAGGACCCGTCGTTGCCTTGAAGAAGGCGAGGGGAGGCTTGGGGCTTGGAATTCGGTTACCAATTGCGTGGTTTGAGATTTCTCAGCTTGCAAGGTCGGTAAAACAGCAGTTGAATAAGGTAGAGGACTTTTTGGATCTTGGCTTTTTTTGCTTTGGTAATTTGATTTGGACGGAGGGATCGATGGAGGACAGGCTGGTGTTTTTGATTGTACATGCATCAGACATTGTGGGGACGCCGTGTGTCAGTATGTAGGACAAGACTTAGGGGCAGGACAGTGTGAGCCGGGAGGATAGCATGAGGGATATGTGCCTTTGTGCTGCTTTCGGCCTGTAGCTTTGGGTTCTATGGATGACTGTCTTTCCTGCAAGGCTCCCCTTGGTTGCCGATTGTGGCGTTGGGAGCAATGTTCCACTGGCCGGTGTGATACTTGCTTCTCTGTCTCATTGCCTTTCTTGTTTCTTTGTCCTCCGTGTACAGTGTGAGAGACTGTGGCTTACTTTCCTTTGTGGGCCGTGGCTTTCTGTTCCGACTGCCTGCTTTTGGAGCTGTTTTTGCTGCTTTCCTTCCCCTTTGGACCAATTGTCTTTTTTTTTCTCTTTTTTTTTTTCATAGCTCCTTTGGTCTTGAACTTGGCTTGTGCAATTGCTAGTATGTAACTTATGTGTCCCCTCTTTCCTTTTACAAGTGCTTTTGTTCTTCCTCTCTCTCTCTCCTCGTCTCGCTCTCCCTTGTCTCTCTTCTCTTTCTCTCTTCGTTATTATTAACCCGAGTCGCGCTCTTTTTTTTTTGGAATATTTTCTTCGTGCTTCGTTTTGGCGGCTGATCTGTGCACACGCTACCTTCAATTCTGAATCCCCGAGCCAATATCCAAGATTTCTTTTTTTATTCTTGCCCAAAGGACCCTCCGCCGCTCGCCTCTGCCTCTCCTGTCTCCTTCTCCCCCTCGTCCTCGCCCTTTGGGACAAAAACCTGGTCCTGATATATAGTGACTTTGCTATGCCTACGCTAGGCGAGGGTGCATTGCAGATGCGGACGTAGACGAACGAGCAAACAAACAAACACACCTGCATGCTGGATTATTCAACCTGCAAAAGCTTTTTTCCGTTTTTTTCTCCGCTGGTCTTTTTGGTCATAGTCTGCAAGAAAAAAACGGTCGTGCGCTGTGCGTATGCTTTCTTTTGCATCAATACTGTTCTCACCAAATCGCTATATACGCTGCCCTAGTCGCTTAATACAGCAACCAAGAACTTTTCTCTCTAGGCTAGCGAGCCAAGTCAGAACGACGAGATTTGAAGCAAGACGCCGGGCTGCCCTGTGCGTCCTCGGCTGCTCTGGTTCGACGGCACTTTTTGGTTTTGGTTGGTTTTCCCTGCAGTTCTTGCTAAGTAGGCCTAAGCCTTGAGCTCAATCTTTATTACCCTCCCCCAGTCGTACTGCACCATGGATCCGACCACGACACTTGTAACATTTATGCTGTAAGTCTTCTTGCCCAGGCAATTTCTCTTCTGTACGTCGCTGTTTTTGTGCGCTGGCCGCTCTTTCCATCCCGTCGAAAGCCCTAAAGCAACTCCCCTTTCTTGCTAATCGCAAGAGCAAGCCCTAAGCCTAAGCCTAGATACACACACACACACACATATATTTCCTCTTCTCTCGCTGGCCAAAGGGGTGTATACGAAAGTACGTAAGTGTGTACTGGGCCAAACCCACCTTCCGCTATTAGCGAACGGCCAATATAATTGAAATTCCCTTTCCAAAAACGCAAGTGCCAGCCCTCCAAACCAACGTTGCGGCGTTACATGACGCTGGTTTCCATATTTCAAGCAAGGCCCCAAGCACCGCCGGTACCAAGTAATGAATGCAAAAGCACCAGCGCCAAAGCTACATGTCAGCAAAGCTCCAATTTTTCAGGGCTGGCGGGCAAAAAATGCCTATTTCTTTTTATTCCCCTATTTTATCTTCCTTTTTCATTATTTTCCATATTTGCTGCCACAGCCCGCTGTTTCTTCCTCGTCACGGCTAGGCAGTTGCTGGAATTAAAATCTGCTGAGAATTGGCCAGTGCGTTTGTTCTTTCCTTGCCCGATTTTGGACTAATAAGGCCTGTGCGTTTGCTGTTGCATTTTGTGCTTGCATCTTGCTTGATGCTTGCCTTGTCCGATGCATGAAGCAAACGGCCAGGCTAGAGAAAAAGGAAACAACCTGACCAAGAGCGCACAAAGGAAAAAATAAGAATTAAAGAGAATTCCAGCGAATTTCGGAATTTTGTACTTTGCTTATGGTCTCTGTCTGACTTCCTGTGATTTATTTCTATAACTGTGGCCAAAGGCCCGATCATCACCGCCCTATCCATTTTGCTTTATTTTCTGGCTTCTTACTTGCTGGCTGGTGTCTTATTGTTTCGTGCTGTCTTTTCCTTCTTTTGTATTCCATTTTCGATTTGCATTATTCTCACTCTCGTTTTCTTACGTTCATTTTTTCTTTCCAACTCGTCGTTCTTTTACATTGCCTCTCATTTCTGTTCAACGCCGTTCTCACCGCCAGCGATTTGCTATCATTGCCGATTTTGCGGCTTCACTGCTCGCTTGTTACGTCTCACTACCACGTCTTCCCACACTCAACGCTTTCTCCTCGAACTCTTCTACTGCCTGCCTTAATATCTCGTTTCTTGTGCTTAAAGATTTTTTGTTTTAATTTTCTCTTGTTGTGCCCTTCACACGTACGTCTCCTAGCCTTGTATCCGTCCTCTGCTCTCTGCTCTCTGATCTCTGCTCGCTGCTCTCTGCCCGCCCTCTATCCGCTGTCCTTCGCCCTTTATATGCATCCCTGCTTTCTTGGTTGCCCTCCTTTGCTCCGTTTCCTGGCCTGAAATTCTATACCGCCACCTAAAAACCTTCCCACTGTTTCAAGCTAACTAACCTCTTCTTTAGCCAAACCGACCCATCCGTGCTCACCGTGCACTTGATTGGCTCTTGGGATAGTTTTCAACGCTCTTACGCTTTACGCCGTGACGTACGCCGAGATCGTGGCTTGTGGAAAGGTTGCTACGCCTTTCAAGACATTATATGCGACGGCCCTACCTTTACTTCTGCTTCTAATTGCCCGGTCTACGATTCCCCAGAATCACATACCGGGCCTTCATTTTCTCCTTCGGGCCCAAAAAAGAAACGGTCTGGTGGCCTGAAAATGGGCAGTACTTATTATTACTATGTGGGTTGACACTTCTAACTTCCACCTTTTTTCTCCTTTTTTTGAACCAGCACTCAGTCTACTAACACAACTTTCCTGTTTCATAGTACGAGCTTGATGGCTCAGTTGAAACTCATGATACCACTCTTCCTTCTACCACAACTTGCCCATATCTACCTGGCCAGCCTGTCAACACACTTGTTGTCCCTGTAGAAAAGACTCTTCGCGACCGCAGCGCCTCTATGAGCTCATTGCATCAAGCAGATTGGACTACGATGCGGCCTTCAGATCGCTTTGTCGCCCCACGGCCAGCCCCCACTCCCACCCCAGCGGCAAGCCCTATTCAAACGATGGCTCAGCGCTTGGCGACTGCTTTTCCTCGTCCTGGAAGTTCTCAGGGGGGCGACAAAAGGCTTTTGCGTCACAAAACATCCTCACGTTCTTTGAGCCCTGCTCCTTCATGGCGTCGCTTCTTCCGCAACTTTCGCGAGCGTGATAGCTCGAGAGACCGTGCTTCTGAGGGTAGCGTGGATAACCAGGACCAAAGAAGTATGAATTACGATCGACTATCTGGGTCTCATAGCTTGTCACTGTCTTCGTCGTCTTCTGTCCCCGATCTGCCTCTTGCTAGCTCTATCTCGAGATCTACTGTCAACCTCCCTTCGCCCATGTCCAACATGTACCTGCCCTACAATGAAGAGCCGCACTCCCGCTGCGCATCACGGCAGACTAGCCGCTCACGCGATATCTCACCTGAGTCTTTGCGTCGTTTTTTAGTTGACAGCAGCCCTCAAACACCAAGCACACCTCAGGAACGTTGTGCCTCGCAGTTTTCAGTTGTTCACCCCCTGGCCCACGAGTACCAGCCTGATGTAATTGTTACACCCACCGATGACGAAGCCTATGAAGCTAGCAGTCTTTGCGGTAGTATAAACAGCAGTGTCATGACTTCTTCGCGCCCTGGATCATCTGCCATCTCACGCCCTGGATCATCGGCTATTTCGCGTCCTGTATCGTCCTGGTCGAGCCTATCTTTCGTCCCACCTGTCTCTTCTTCTCTTAGCACTGTCATAGCCTTTTCTCTGGATAACGAGACAGCTGAGGTTGAGGAGGAGTCTGCGTTTGCTCCTTGCTCGTCCGCCGACGTTGATGATGATGTTGACCTTGACTACAACTTTGCCTCGCCAGCCGTCCCTGAGACCCCTTCTGCGTTTACCACATTTCTCTCGCCTCCTCCTGCTGCCAAGCGCGTGCCTCCAGTTCCTCTTGCTCACCTGCACTTGCCCGAGTCGATTTCCATGACGGGTGTCCTCAACTCTCCTATTTTCTCAGCTCCAGCTTCCGAAACTTTCCCCTCGCCGGATCAAAACGCCACTCCCACACAGAGCTTCAACTTCAACTTTGACCTGCCCTCCGATGGCGCCTTACCATCACTCATGGCTGATGCCTGGGCTCGTGACTGTGGTGAAAATGGCCACAAGAAGGGCCACAAGTCAAACATGTCATTGAGCTCGTTGTCGACTATCTCAGCTAGTACTACCGATGAAGACGTCGATGTACAGATGTGTGGCTTGGGTGTTTCGGATAACGGGTTTTCCGATGAGCTGTTTTTCCGGCGACCAGGACCTGAGGCCCAACAGGACGGCAAGAGCCCTGGCGAGATGCAGCTTGCTAGCTCGCGCGATATCGAATGGATGACAAATGGGTTCAACCCTCGCGATATGTGATGTGAGAGTTTCAAGACGTCCTTTTCTTTTCTTTTTGTTCTTTTCCCCTTGTTATTGGTATCGATATAATAATTGCTTCTCACGAAGCGCGGACCCTTTTCTTTCATTTCATTTTCATCAGCATTGCCCTCTTTTTCTTCTCATTACTTTTGCTTTTCCTTTTTGTTTTTTTTGGCATCAAGCATATAGAGCCCATGGCTCTTTCCATTGTTTTATTCTAATATGGCCTTGACGGACTTCCCTTTTCATTTTCCATCTTTTTAACTCTGCTAGTGAGGGAACAAGCTGAGATCCGGCGCATCTAAGCCCTCTGTTCTTTTCATTGGCTTTAATTTCCAGACTCTTTCTGTCTTGTCTTTTTGGTTGCATTTTGTTGGCGCGGAAGCCGGGCGGGTACGAACCGGGAGAGCAAAAAAAAAGAAAACAAGAAAAGCCAAAAATACTGGTTTGTTGTTAATTTCCTGCGATTTAGGCTGAGAGACCCGGCTCTGGCCAATGAACTATCTATTGTTTTGTATATTATGCACGGGATTCGTGGCTGGCTTTTTACTTATTTCACCCATGTCAAATAAAAAAGTTTGCATTCCTATTCAGAAAACTCGGCCTTTTTTAAAACCTCTGTGTTCCAAGTCTATTTCTTTTGATGTTCACTATGTATGTGATGGAGTCTTTTTATAGTGTCGTTACACTGTCGTTGCCTTTTCTAGGTTACACTTTACCTAGTGTCGTGAAAAAAAAACTGATCTGATGTTGGTCCCACTATATAGTTGCTCTGTAGGCATTTGCTTCGCACCAGACCTTTCATTGTCCGTTTACAGTAATCTTTTTGCCTACGTTTGCTTCGGTATACAACGATAATTGGTGCTTCTCGGCAAGCTTTATAAAACAAGTGTAAGATAGAAGATACTTGCCGCGAGTTATGACTGAGCGCAGCCTGAATGGGGGTATTATTCATCATCTATGTACAGTAAGGAGGAGGGAGGCATCTTGATTTCTAAGGTATAGGCGTGTCTCCTGGCTTGCCGGTGATAGCTGCAGCGGGAGTGGGGGCGGCTGTAGGAGGGGAAGACAAAGTGCTGGGAGGAGCAGCGATAGAGGGTGAAGTAGCCTGAGCTGGGGCAGGTGTGGTAATTTTGCAGGGTGCTGGAGTTGAGAGAGGCACCGAGGGCGTAGATGGGGCAGGAGCAGAAGCGGGTGCAGAAACAAGGCCACTTGAGCTAGTGGCCTGAAGTGTAGACCCGGGTCTGGGTCCAGTACCTGCAGCTATAGACAACGGCGCCGGCCGTAGCGATGATAACCCTGGAGTTAGACCCCCGGCTGTCAATGGGATTTTGTGTGATTGGGCCGCAGTTGCGGTAGACAAGGGCCTTTCCTGCGCTACAGCTGGGGGCGCTACAACAGTACTAAGCATGCTAGCTTGGGGAGCGACAGACACTTGCTTTGGGGCTCCAGGAGATGCCGCGGATGCAGCCGGCTTGGTTGGTGCTGATGCTGAAGCTGATGCTACGGTGCTTGTACGTGCGGATTGAGCCTGCGCAGCCTGCGGCGTAAAGCCCTGCAGCTTGGGCTGCGCAAGGAACGGGACAGGATTCGGATGTGTAGCGGCTGGTCTCGTCACGACTGAAGCGGCTGTAGGCGAAGAGACGACAGGGCGGAAGGCAGGATTTGTGCTTGTGGTGGGCCGGGGCACGAGCCCATGCTTAGTCCCGAGAGATATGCTGGGCGGCGCAAGCGTGGACTGGAACTGTAGTGTTGGCGTAGGCCCGACTGGTTTCGCTAGGGGCGTGCTAGAGATAGAGCTAGGCTTGGTGTGCGCATTGCGAGTGTGGGTAGATTGGCGTGGACGTGCGCGTGGTTGGGGGATGGGTGGAGGGCGTGGGACTCCCCATGCCTGGCCATTAATCAGAGGCGCAGTGGGAGGAGTGGGGGAAGGGTGTAGAGGGGGTGCGGAAGGAGCAAGATGGGAGGGTGGTTGTGGAGGAAGGCCAGCAGGTGGAGGCGGACGCAGGAGATGGGGTTGGGTTAAGGGCACAATAGGTGGCTGTAGGATGGTGGTAGCACCGGTGGATGTTTTAAGATTAGGAGTAGATAATGGATTGGCTCCGGATAGCGTGGTGGAGGTGGAGACTGTGACAGAAGATGGGTGTGAGAGTGTAGAGCTAATTTGAGATGTTTGGGTGTTCTGAGAGGCCTGGGGAGCAGAGATAGCATCACCTGGCACGAGAGAAACTGTAGTAGAATCAGGCTTTCCCCCATCTGTAGAACTGGATGCCCCATCAGCCTCCGTCTGTGTTTTAGAATCACCATTGGCTTTGCTCTTGTCGTCTTCCTTAGCCTTATTGGCCTTGTCCTCGTTTTCCTTCTCTGAAGCCTTGCCGGTTAAGAACCGTGCGGGCACGTTTTGCGCTGCCATTGAGGTTGAGCCTACGTATGCACCCAGCAAGCTACTCCAGTTAAAGTCTCCATTTCGAAGTTTCTGAATTTGCTTGTATGCGTAGGCATTATGATAAGGCAGACCAGTCACGGGGTCGCGATACTTGGCAGGCATGTTGGTGATGACGCAAAGTGCGGGGGCTTGAGGTTCTATGGTAAAGAGTTAGCAGGGGATCATAGTTGGAGGGGCGAGGGGTGAAGTTAAATGGGGAGAATCAAGCGGCAGCTGATTGGGGCAGCACTAACTTGCTATCCTGTTCATCTTCTGGCCAAATAGAATTTGAGTCTGCACCGTCTTATCTTTGATGATATTTTCATCAAAGTTCTGCAGGATATATGCCGTGCGCATTGCCGGGCCTGCGGGCTTCTTCTCGCTATCCTTGTCATTGTCCTCAACAACATGAGGAGTATCCGGCGCATCTACTGTCTCGGAAATCGCCACAACTTTGCCATCTGAGGATCCGCAAATCTCCTTAGCCCCAGAGACGTCTAGTGACTGGCGCTTGAGAACGGCTACAGATGGAGATTCACTCAGCGGCGGCTTTGCTAGGACAGCCGAGCCAAGTGTAGATCCTGTCCCTAGGGTTCCTGGAGTCGAGAACTCGCTTAAACTCGGCCGTCGGAATATCGAGACCAAGGGTGGTACGAGGAAGCCCCCTGGAGACATGGTTGGAGCAGACATTCCCATAGACAGCGTCAGTGACTCCTCCAGTAGGTCTGGAACACCATGCGGTGGGGCTAAAACCGGCGCTGCTAGAACACTGCTAGTCATTGGTCGCTGGATGGGAGCCTCGCGTGATAAGGATGGCGGAGGCATTAGATGTATATCAGTGCTTGGCGGAGCAAAGCCGGGCGGCAGCTGGAGTCCTGCGGGCTGTTGTGCTGGTATTGCGGGTGTAACACTTAACTTGGTAGGCGTATGAGGTTGTAGCAGTTGTGGGGTGCTAGGCATCTCGATGGCGGATCCTGCAGATGTAGGCGGGGCATCGGCCATGGCCACATCGCCGTCATCATCTTCAGGAGGGCCGAGCTCGGTGCCGGTAGCTTGCGGCTGTAGCTGTGGTTGGGGGTCTGCACGGCATGGTGTTTCATCAGCCTCGTGGGTATTTCTCTCAGCCTTGCCGGCATCCTCACCGTGCCCCACACTTTCAGCCTTGCCACAGCTTTTAGTAGTAGTCTTGTCAGCCTCAACCTCAGCCTTGCTTTTGTCCTGCTGGCCGGCATTGTCACCAGCACTAGTATTACCAATAGCCACCGACCTGTCCTTTTCCGCCTTAGTTGCCCGCTTACGCTTGGGCTTTTCTTCCAGCGCCATGTGAGCTCCATTCATGTTGTCATTCCACTCACGGACGCCGCTCCAGTATGTGATTACGGGGCCCTTGAGCGTCCGGTTATTTAGTGCTGCTAGTTTTGCCCGCCGTTCCTCTTCCCGCTGCTTTTCCGCCTCTTCCCAGCGGTTAAGACTCTTGGCATTACGTTTCTCAACTAGTGCGGCTTCTGCTATGCGCTGATCTTGCGTCAACGGCGGCTTTTTGAGGGCAGCACGTTTTTTAGCTTGGCGCTCCATAGCTGCTATTAGCTTTTTGCGGCGTTCTTCACCCTCGCGCATGCGCTGATGTAGTTGCTCCTTGCTAATACGGGTAGTTTTGCGCTCTGAGGCACGGATTGGCTTATCGGTTGCCGAGGGCAGCCAGCTGGTACGCTCGGCGCGTTTTCTACTAACACAGCGTGAGGCACTATCACCTGTTGCCGTTGTTGAGGGTGTTTGAGACGGCGAGTCGGTCTCGGCTGAGTCCTTAGTTGGCTGTTGGATGCGCACCTTTTTGCGGAACTTGGCCGGAATGGCAGCCTGGGCATGTCTCTTCCGCGCTGCAAGCCGGGCAGCCTTGTCGAGTCTTTCCAACTCGCGCTCGCCTTCAAGCTCATCATCGTTTTCGTTGTCCTCATCGTCATCGGATGAATCAAGGTTGAGGTCGTCGTCGTTGCCTTCATACACGAACCCGGCGTCGTTTTCGTCTTCGGCAAAGAGTAGCTCTAGATCAGAGTCTGGATCCTCAGCCACGCTGGCCTCGTTTGCTAACATGCTCTTCATGCGATTTCCAGCCGTGGATCGACGCGATCGCGATGTAGCTAACCATTCGACTTTTGGTGGTGATGGCGGCGGTTGCAATAAAGGGGAGCCTGCACTCTTTGATGTAGAGTCAAACGGGGTTTTGGTTCCATGATCTGCGATGCCATCGTCGTCGGATTGCGAGTCATCATCATCAAGACTAGTGAGCGATGAAAGGGACTCGTCATCGCGGATGTTACCGTAATCACTGGCAGCTACGGTATGTCGGTCACTTGCAGTTTCACTATCGGGATCGCGAATGGCTTTTGACGCCCGGGAAGCACGACGCCCTCGTCTGAGAGCCATTGCTGCTTTCGGCGTTTGTGTTTCTGATTATGGTGCCTATGGATGCCGGATAGAAATCGTAGAGGCTTCATGGACTGCGCGTGTGGATTGCGAATAGGAGTCAATGGGCCGGTTTCGCAAACGCGGAATAGTCGTAATGCTATTTAAGAGTGCTGGATGGCAGGACCAAGACTTGGCTATGCAGGCATGACAAGTCTTAGGGAGGATTAGCTAGGAGGAAATGAGTTATAGCACAAGCTGGGGGCGCCTTGATTAGAACAAGGAGGGGCTGAGAAAGAGGGAGAGGTGGGCAAGGCTAGTAAAGCAGTTGAAGCATCGGCAAGGGAAAAAGAGGGAAGTGAGAATAAAAAATAAAAAACAAGAAAAAGAAAGCACTATAGCTCATTCAGTAGGAAAAGCAGCACGAAATATGTGCTGATATGAAGTCATAAAATAAAGTAAAAAAAGTTGAGAAAAAAAAATACAAAAAAAAGTTGAGCATATCTGCCGTTCAGCGCGTTGGTAAAAGGTGTGGCTGACAATGATGCCGTCCGTCTTTCAGCCACAAGTGACTGTGGCTGTTTTCTGTTTTTTTGTTTGCAAGACGTCATGGCAAGGCTAATTCAAATCTCGAATACTTTCTTCCCTGCCAGCCTTGTTAGCACTCCTAGCCCTCCGCACACCTATCTACAGCTATGACAACTTCAACCAATCCGCTTCACGACAAGCTGGAAGGTATGCTTAGCTGATTGTTAGTTGCCCTGCTTTTGCGCCGTTACTGACTCGTCTCCTTGCTCCTATATCAGACCAGATACGCAATGTCGTCGAGGATATGTTCAAGATTATGGTGATCACCGCCAACTATGATGCCGGTGGCCGACCATCGAAGGAGATTTTGGCTACGAGCATGTACGTGCCCTTCTCCGCCATCCCTCCTCTCTTTCCTTACCTTTGACTAACATTTCCCTTACCCCCTACGACAGTAAAACCCTCGATGCCTCTCTCCAACAAGTCTACCAAACAGCCTCGCACAATGCCAACGCACTCCCCACCGTGCCGCCTGAGCTAGTCCAATATGTCGAAGGTGGAAGAAACCCCGAAATTTACACGCGCGAGTTTGTCGAGCTGGTACACCGTGGCAACCAGGTGATGCGTGGCAAAATGCACGCTTTTGCGCAATTCCGCGACGTTCTGGCTGACCATATCTGCGTGTCTATGCCTGAGTTGCGCGATGATGTCCTTGCTGTTGTCGAAGCTACGGGTGGCCGCGCGCCACCATTTAATCCATTGCTGTGTCCTGGTACAGCAGGGACACAAGCAAATGGACAGACGCCAGGTCCTGAAAATGGCGACTGACCGGCCCTGAATTGCATAGGCGAAGAGAGGGGGAAAACTGCACCCCTGTGCTTTGCAGCACTAAGATTACATATTGTCTAACAACGCTCATTCACCTGGTCACTCATAGTAAACCTATAGTTTGTAAGATGTATCAAAACTAATTTCTTGTCTAACCCTAAAACATATGTAACCCATTTAGCCTAACCCAGAAAGTAGTAAACGTACATGACATATACAAGATGTCACATGTCAAGATGTAAAAACAGACAAACAGTGAACAAAGAAGTGCAAAAGGAAAATGAAAAAAAAAGGAAAAGAAGCCGTCAAGGCCTACAAAGAAAACGTGGAGGCCGTGGGCGGCGAACGAGACTAGTCGACAAAAAGATGTCAGTCTCTGTGTCTAGTCCACTGCTTGCACTACCTGCCCTACTATGACTATCCGTGGTGTCCTCAGCAAGGTCATAGTGGTGCCCATCATCGTCATTGGTATCGCTAGTGTCATCTTTTTCGGAGTCAATATGTAATTCATAAATGTCTCCATCCACACCCCAGTCAATCTCTTCTTCGTTTGTGCTAGAGTTTGAACTGAGGCTTGAAGCTCGATTGCTAGACGCGAAGGGGGAAACGGGTGTTGAAACGCTTGGCCTTAACCCTTCACCGTTGATATACATCAGTAGCTGTGAGCTAAGCCGAAAGAAAGAGTACACAACAGCAGCTACGCCAGCCAAGTAAAGCAAAACTTGAATGGGGAAGAAGATTAACAGACACAGCACAACGCTTCCCCAGGACCTCATGACCTCAACCACCTGGTTGTTGCGTTGTGCCGCTCCAGCCAGAAAATCGTCATGTTTGCGGCGAGAGTGGCGACTATAGGGTCGATGTGGATTGAAAAAAGAGGAAGAGGCCTTCTGAGGGTAGTCGTTGTGGTCATCATCGTCACTGTCATCAGAAACATGAGCGGATCTGGAGGCGGCAGAAGAATCGGAGTCAGCACCAGACGAGTATCGACCAGAATACTGATTATGATGCTGCCGCTGCTGACTGCGCATGTGATCCCGTCACGAGAAGTGGTGGAAACCACCGCCTTGACCGAAGCCACCACCAGCACGTTGGCCGCCAAAGCCGCCGCCAAAGCCGCCAGGGGCTCCGCGGAAACCGCCACCTTGGCCACCCATCATGTTAAATAGGAACTCAGGGTCAATATGGGCGCCTCCACCCATGCCACCCATGCCACCCATACCGCCCATGCCGCCCATACCGCCCATGCCACCACCGAACATGTCACTCATATCAATGTCATCGCCATTGTCAAAGGCAGCACGCTTCCTGAATCTAGTGTTAGCGTATCATGTCGACAAAGGTAAGTAGGATATTGTTGCTAGTACTTACTGAGGGTCGCTCAGGTTTTCATACGCTTCGCTAATGTCCTTAAAGCGTTCCTCGGCCTGGGGGTCGTTGGGGTTCTTGTCAGGGTGGTGAACAATGGCCAGCTTACGGTACGCCTTCTTGATGGCGCTTTCATCGGCCGACTTGTCAACGCCGAGAATCTTATAGTAGTCTTTACGCTGGCTCTTCTTGAGCTCAATTTCGGCTTTGCGGATCTCCTTCAGGATAGATCGGTCTTCAGGCTCAAGATCATGAATAGACTTCCACTCGCGAACAGACTCTTCCCACTTGCCGGCTTGGCCATAAGCAGTAGCCTTGGTTTTGCGAGCCTTGAGATACTGTGGGTCTAAGCCAATGGCCTTCTCACAGTCAGAGATGGCCTCATCGTACTCCTTGAGCTTTATCCGGCATAGCGCGCGGTTTTGAAGCAGCTTGGAGTTAGTGCCACGGTTGGTGGGGTCAATCGTGAGAGCTTCAGTGTATCTGTCAATAGCGGCCTGCCACTTGCCAGAGCGGTATTCGTTGTTGCCTTGTTCCTTCATGCGATCTAATTTTTGCACAATGCGAAGGTATTTGATAGCATCGCTGAGCTCGGGGTCGCAGGTGAGGGCCTGACGGAAATACTGTATAGCCTTGTCGTTTTCGCCCTGGCCATAGAGAGCACGGCCACGAAGAACAAGGGCCTCTGGATCCTGAGGGTTGCTTCTCAGCAGGTTCATGACAATAGTCTGGGCCTCGCCGAGAGAGTTGGGGCTACCCATCTTGAGATAGGCAGCAGCACGCATAAGCTGCCACTTGCGAGGCTTGGGAGCCCCGGGGCTCAAGTACTTTTCGGCTTGGTCTAAAGCGTGGGTGATCATGGATCCAGCAGTCCCATTGCGTAGGGCATCCTGAGCAGCGGTAACGTGCTGACGCATGTTTTTAGCCATGCGCATCTCATTTGTACTTGGGGGAGGCTGGATACGGCTAAAGCAAATGATGGCATCGTCAGGACGACCTAGGCCAGTGTAGATGCGGGCAAGACGAAGCAGAATCTTGGAGTTTGTGGGGTCAAGCTTGGAAGCCATAGAACAGTCTTCAAGAGCAGCCTCTAGTTTGTTACTTGACATGTAGGCAGCGGCTCTGTTGCTTAGATACGTAGCAGAGTTTGGAATGAGCTCAATAGCTAAAGGGGAGAACGGGGGGCAAGTTAGCGACGTGAATTAAAAACCAGATGGGGAGGACTTTGGGATTTTGAGAAGTTTTCACGTTTACATAAGTGGTGCTAGGGCAGAAGCTTGAGGCATCTATCTAACCATACCTTTGGAGTATTCTTGAATGGCCCCTGCATAGTTTTTGTCTTTGAAGTGACGATTGCCGTTGTTCTTGTGAGTTTCAGCCTCCTCAACCGCTGGCTTGGGAGGGGCCTTAGGGCTGGCCTTGGGGCTGGTAGGAGTTGAGCGGTGAGGAGGAGGCATGGGAGCATCGGCAGCAGTTGCAGGAGTGGTTGCAGCGGTAGAGTTGCCGGCAGGAGTGGGGGAAGGCACGGAGGCCGGGGTAGAGTCATCAACATCCATGGGGGTTGAGTCGGACATGGCTGTTTGGAAAAGATGTTTGTGTTTTGGGGGGATTGGTTTACGGTTGTGGATGTTTTGTTGCTGCTGTTGCTGTTGCTGTTGCTGCTGCTGCTGCTGCTGAGAAAGACGCTCAGTAAACAACCGTTTGCGTTCCTCGGGGGGTAGATTGAGGGGATGGGTGTCCGAGTCTGGAGCTGGCTGTTTGCTGCGACGAGATCCCCCGATCCCAAAGTCCTTTGAATGGCGAATGAAAGAAATAGAGGACCGCTTTGGGGTGGCTTGTGGCACAGGGGCTACGGGAGGTGTGGTAGTAGAAGAAGTAGAGGAAGCAGGAGTTGAAGCAGGGGAAGATGATGTTGCTGAGGATGCTGGTGTTGCGCTAGGGTTAACCGAAGTGTTCGGGGAAGTAGCAGGGTCTACGCCGCGGGCAGAGACTTTGCGAACTCTAGAAGCCGATGGGGGCTTCGAGGGGAGCGAGGTAGCTGGTGGAGAGCGTGAATAGGGTGGCGGAGAGGGAGCCGGCACTGAAGCGGGCGTTGAACGGCGGTGATGGTGAGATGGCGGAGGCTGATAGGCTTGCCCAGACAAAGGAGTGGGCGGAGGCGGAGAAAAAGATGCCGGAATAGGCTCCGGAGCAGAGGGGGCAGAAGCCGGGGCGTAGGCAGACGAACGGTGATAGTTGTGGCTTTGGGACCGCAACGGCCCACTGTGCGTGGGAGGAGAAGGAGTAAAGGCTGATGACGTCGGTGTTGACGTGGGGGGAGGCTGTTGGGGCAATCCCTGGCCTGGTTGGTGATGGTAGGGGTGAGGTTGAGAGGCCTGTCGTGAATGACGAGGTCTAGACTGCGAGCGCGAACGTGGCTGTGAGTGAGACTGCGAATAGCGTCTCCGTGGATTAGCCGAAGCAGAGGGAGGAGCGGGGGCGGGGAAGGAAGAGGAATGCAGAGGCGGCGGCGGGGCACCAGAAGACGAAAAAGCCGGGTGGTGGGAGGGCTTGAACGGCGGGGTTTCGGTGTTGGAGCGAGAGGCAGGCTGCGGCTGTGAGGACGCAGCAGGAGCAGAAGAGGCGGGCACAGGAGGCGAGGCCGAAGAATCAGAAGGACGGCGAGAATGAGAATGAGAGTATTGGTGAGAGAGTGTGTGAGAGTGTGCGCGAGAATGTGCGTGAGGCTGAGACTGAGACTGAGGTTGAGGTTGAGGTTGAGGTTGAGGCTGAACCTGAGAAGGAAGCTTCTGATCCGGTCGAGAGGATGAAGAAGGGGATGAAGAAGAAGAAAAGGAAAAGGTGGTGTGCTTTTTATTGAAGAGCCGCATGCCTTCAAGGAAGAAAGAAGAGAAGAGAGAAAAAGAAAAAAGGAGGGGGGAAGAAAGAGAGGAAAAAGGGTCAGAAAAATGGGAAGGAAAGAAAATTATGAGCAAAGCAAGAGAAGCCGGCCGAAGCAAATAGAAGGTTTCTGAAGGGGAAAATGGACTAAGTAAGGCTAAGAGAGGGCTAGGAACAACTTAGAAGGGACTCAGAAAAGAGAAGGTGCTGATAGAGTTAGCTGTCTGCTCTTTTTTCTTGCTATTGCCCCAAGAAACTGCCACTGGCTCTGTTTGTCTGTCTGGAGAGCACCCTAAAATGTGGAGAGCTGGATAAAGTGCAGCGTGCGAGGGACTGTAGTCCGCCCCCTCTGAGTGCATATACCGGATAAGAGTAGCGGATAGTGCCCCCTCTCAGTACATACACCTGATAGTAGCAAATGATAAGAGGCTTTTGGCTTTTGGCAATGGATAGGAGCGATAACAAGAAGATGAAAGGTCGGTATTAATGAGCGGAGAGGAAATAAAAATTGAGATGGAAGAAGAATCTGTCGCTGGCTGTCATGCGAGGAGGAAAATAAAAAGGAAGGAAGAAAGCAACTCCGTTGGAAAGCAAACGAGCCGACAGGATACATAATAAATCTTCTACCCACATCTTTCGGCTGAGATCTGTTAGCCAGCTAGACAGACAGCCAAGGCAGGCAGAGATGTGCTGCTGCTCACACTCACCTCATAGCTAATTTCAAATGACAAGTTCCATGTCCCCTCCCCCTTCTCCTCTCCATCTTGTCCACGCTCCTTTCTCTCTACCTAACGCTAGAAACAGGGCGGCTCCCACCTGCCAGCCAATCAACCAACCATGAGCCAGTCTCTTGATGCGTTATGCATTTGGGTTGCCTTTCGGGTACGACACAAACTAGGAGGCTGGTGTGCTATACATACGTACGTCTGCTAATACAGCCACCATGATGGCCGCAGCACGAAAGCAAAACTCGAGCCAAACTTGCCTTGAGCCGGTTTTCTTCTCTAGCGTCCATCAGCTCGCATCACATGACAGGGCAGCAGGCAAACGAGCCCCAAGAAAAAGAACCTTGGATCATGAAATCGCACTTGTTTTGCCCAGGCCATTATAGTTGTCAAGGATAAGTTATGACCAAACAAGGCCAGAGTTTATGCATCCACATAAGTAGACGCCCATGCAAATAGCGCGTTTATTCACCTAGTGCATCGCAGAAACTTAGACGCTCTGGCCAATTGGCATGCGTCCCTTGGTGTGGTTCTCGAAGCTTCGGTGGGGCCTGAATCCTGCACTGCTTAATTGGCCTAAACAATGAAGGGATGGGAAGTGTGGAGTCGTGGTTAGACTGGTAAGGCTAGGGCTCTGGGCCTCTAGCGGTTGGTAGTGGGTTTGGCCAAGGTTTTCTAGCACTCCTGCACTGGAAATGGCCACTAATAATGCGCTAAAGACATGAAAAGACTGCTAGAATGAAAAATTTATGATAGATCTTTAGCCCTTGTCCGCTATGGGGCTGACCTAGCCTGGCTCGTGAATCGCAATAGTGAAATAGGGTATTAATTGATATCGTCATAGCATTAGCTAGCATGTCTATCGTTAGTGACTCTTGTCGTTTCTCCCCCCATCAGCACTTGCACCAATTCTGCACTGTGTGTCTGTAGTTTGTTCTCTGATCACTGTGCAATGGGCTCGGTATCTGTATCTCTGCTCCTCTTCGCCCACTATTCCTCCTCTTCCTGGTCCCGGGCCGAGCTACCATTACCCCCATTAATCATGCCATTGTTCACGAATTCTTGATACTTGAACACCTCGTTGCGTTTACCAAGTCCGCCCAGCCCAGCTGCCGCCATACTCTTTTTGCTAAAGGCGCGGCGGGCCGTGAAGCCGTTGATAACCTGGTCAATCTCGGTCTCTTTGAGCGGTCGCTCCCCTGCCTCGGGCACTGTATTTAGGAGCGCATCCTTGAGTTCTGCAAGATCGATTTGTCCCGAATCGTCATCGTCAAAGGCGCTAAACGCTGAGAGCAGCTCAGTGCTAGGTGACATTGCAGCAAGAGCTGAGGCAAGCGTGTTGATGAATATGGCCATTGACATTGTTTGTGGCGACGAGGACGGAAAGAAGGCGACGACATCGGAGGGGGTGGCGGGGAGGCCTAGGCGGTAGATATTAGCATTTAGTGGAGGTATGATGAGGAAAGAGTGCGATCCTTTCCAGGAGAGGAATGACAGGGCGGCTATTCAGCATCGTGTGTGGTAATGGCCTCTCGTTAGTACGCACCTAGCTGGTTCAACATGTCTGCCACATCCTCGCGATTTACAAAACCGTCACTGTCTCTATCTAGTATCTGGAAACCCTCACGCAATGTCCGCACCTGTGCCGGCTGCAGCTGCGAAAGCGCATTGGCATTGGATACGGCATTGACTGTCTTGCGAGTCATTGTAGCTGTAGATGCCGTTGCTGCAGAGGTTGTCGAGGTAGCTCCAGGAGACTGGCCAAAGGCCGAAAGATGCAACGCGCGTGGGGCAGGTGAAGGGGACCCAGGGGCTGTGGCAGCTGAGGGCAGAGAAGCTGGGGTGCCAAACGGCGAGTACTGCGTATGTGGATTTAGAAAAGGGATAGATGATGTGGAGTTGTTGCGCGTGGAACGTGCGGCCGGCGTTCCGGGTTCGCGATCGGCACCGTTGGTAGATGCGGACGCCGAGATGGAGGCAGAAGCTGTTCGGGTGTGGAAGGGCGAGTTGAGCACACGCGGGGAAATACTAGGACCAGGCGTGGTGACACTGGTTTGCTTGGTTGGTGATGTGGATGGTGTGATTTGGCGTAAAGGAGAGCCTGGCGCTGAAGCTGAGGCTGGTGATTCTGCACGGCGAAAGGGCGAGCTGCGGGCTGGCGATCCATAGCCCAGAGGCGATGGTCTGTAGGGACTAGCCATAGCTGGTTCTGACTGGAGTGGTGTGGCCTTTTATAGCGTGGTTTGTTGTTGTACTGGGCCTGAGGGGGGGAGGCAGAAGCCAGGGAGGCAACGGCACCAGGAATCAAGCAAGAGCAAGGGAAGGATGCAGGCGGTGAGAAGTAGAAGATTTAGGGTTTGGATGGAGCGAGGGAGTAAGTAGAGAGCAAGTAAATATAAAATAGGACATGCAGGACCTGGCAATGGTGGTGATGGTTGGCTTAGATGAGTTCGTTCGTCTAAAAGTTCATCTGAAAGTAAACAAACAACCACCAAATAGTAGGGAGATATGCACTAGGCGACATCTTATAAGTGGAGGGGGGCAGCAGGTCTAAACAAAGTGCATGCCAATACAGATTGTGGCGCACTATGTGGCAAACGTGGCGCTAATCTGAGAGGACACCATGAGCCGAAAAAAAACCAGCAAGATCGACAAATCGCCAATACCACTAATTTGGCGATAGCATTGGCTCGAAGGAATCTGGCTAGCAAATAGCAGGGAAGAAGCGCATCTTCGTTCTTCCATAGCGTCAAACTTCGGAAAGACGAGTGACGAAGAAGAGAATAGGGTTGTACCCCTTGGTGAAATTCTCTAATAAGGGTTGGGATGATGCTGAACAAAGGGGGAGGGGGATCCTCAGCAAAGAGGATATTCTTCTTTTCTCCTCTTGTCCTCTTACGCTTTTTGCCTGTGAACGATTCATGAGGGTCGAAGATAACCAACACAAGACAACCAACGGTTTGTGCCATTCCTCAGCAAGGCCTTGCTATTGCTGTCTCCTGGGTGTCTGTGTTCTTCATACTGATAAACCCTAGGATCCTCCCTCTCCCCCTTCTCTCAAGCCGGACCCCACAGAGAAGCCTTATCCAAACAACCTAGCAAATAAGCACAAAGCATTGACCACGGCCTTTGCATTTATTTGGCTTGGTGACATTTTGAGACAAGCCCACAACAATAGAACGGAAACCCCTGTGCTAAGCTGACTCTTCTGGACTTGGTTCTCTCTGTGCTTGTTGGTCCCTGGGGCTGCTCTCTGGCTGCTCTGTGGCTGTTGATCAGTAGAAGCCCCTCCTTCCCATGGTCTCTCTTTCTCTTGCCATGTTCACGCTCTAAGTTGGCTTGTTTCTTACGTCTTTGTTTCCTGACCGGGTTGAAGTTTGCCTCCGCCTCTCAAGAAACGAATCTAACCATCTCTAGAGACAACCCCAGCTGAACTGCGTTGTGTTGTGCTGCTTGTGCTTCCTTCCTGTTCCCTTCCTGTTCCCTTCCTGTGTTTCGCCTGCAACCTGCTTTGCTGTCACACACATACATAATACTATACGCATATACCGTATTTACACGCATACACATACACATACAAGTAAACACAAACAGACATTCAGCTGGTGCTTGTGCTCTTGTATGATAGTGTCTATTACTCCCGCTATTCCTGCTTTCGTGCCGCTCCTAGTTATTCAGCTTGTTGCTGTGCTTCCTTTCCCGCTCTAATCCCTCTATTCGCTCAAACACACAAACGTAAACGGACCAACTCCACTCCCTCCAACTCGAAACACGGATCCTCTGCTGTGAGACATCGAGCCACTCTTATTTTTTCCTTTATTATTCCTAATATATATATATATATAATGGCTGCTCCTCCACCCCTCCCCCCACCTGCCGTTCCTCGTCTTGGAATCTCGAGAGCCGAAACCGATCTTGGCACGGTCCACGCCCACGCTCACACCCACGTTCCTGTTGGCCCCTTTCTCTCTGCGTCAGGCTCAGGCTCTTCTTTCTCTGCTGCACCCCAGCGCACTTCTCTGTCTTCGTTTCCCCCGGCCCGTTCCGAATCGCAGCTCTCCCTAGCACAACTGGTGACACGCGCAACTGGCCGATCACCAAACATCAACTCATCTAGTGGAGCCTCTATGAACAGTGGCCAGTTCTCATCCCATGCTCATAGTAATAGCCAAAACCACAACTCAAACCATAGCCATAGCCGCAGTCAAAGCCACGCCTACAACAATAGCATGAGCCATAGCCAGAGTCTTGGCTATGGCCTGGATGGGCCCGACGGCTCAAAGTCCATCTCACAGCATTCCTCTCTGGATACTCCATCACGACGCAATATTTCCGAGGGGCCTCACCCACTGCGCCGTCTCCGATCACAGTACCCACGCGGCTCAATCGAAAACCATGTCGAATATATCCTGGTAGCTTCCTTCGACATTGACCGCGGTCCTGTCATGGAGCACCAATACCCTGTAGCTATCACTGGCGACGAGCACATGCTGGCGGAGCTCATGCTTCCCGATCAAGCTCATATGCGCCACCAGGACTGGACCATCTTCTTCCTGCACAAAGACATTAGCCAGGAAGAAGAGGAAGCTGAGAAGCTAGCCAAGGCTGCGCGCAAACGCCGCCGTCAAAGGCGCCGGGACCGCGAGGCTGGAATTCTCTCGGCAGATGATGAGGATGACGGCGCAGATGAAGACGACGACTATGACGATTTCGATGATGATTATGACGATTTGGATGATGATGACCAATCAGATGCAGAGCCAGAGGGCGGCGAGGGCCCGCCGTTGATATACGTGTTGAATTTAGTTAATACAAAGCAGGACAAGACAGTGCGACGCGGAGCTGTGGTCAAGGCTATGTCAATCTGCACGCGTCATCCGTTTCTGCATATCTACAAGGTGAGACTAAAAGTTGTTGGAAGCGACGGAATAAAGACAAAGATGGTAGCATAGTAGTGAAGGAGAAACATGACTAGACAAAACCAAGCACAGTGCTAACCCATAATCAATTCCCTTGTTTAGCCTCTCCTCCTTCTTGCCCTCGAGGAGTACTTCAAATCACCTGTTCCAGAAACGCTCTCTATGCTATACGATGCGGTTAACGCCATGGACCTCTCGCTCATGCCGAGGCTGACAGTCCTCGAACGCCACCTTCTCCAAGTTAGCGACAACAAGGAGCTCTTTGTGGAAAAGTTTGACCAAATGATCCAGATGCGCATGGCTGAAGACAGGCGCCAACTGGCACAACAGACCGCAAATGGCGAGGATGAAGGTGACGAAGGCTCTAACGCTAGTGTTGGTACTGGTGCTCCTCGCAATGGCCCTAAGTCTATCCCCCAAACATATAGCGTTCCTCGGGATACGCATGAGTTTGAGAGCAAGGTCATGTACAAGGGTATTCCTATCCCCATAAAGGTCCCTGTGGCCATGATGCCCGAAAGCGTTGGTGATTTCTCCATCATCAAGCTGATCCAAAACTTCAGTGCTAGCTATGCCAAGTCTCCAACTGCCTACACCCCACATCCACACCTGACCACTAGCGGACCCAATACGCATCCTATTATTGTGCTCGTAAATGCGCTGTTGACACAGAAGCGCGTCATATTCCTAGGCCACAACATGCCCTCCGGAGATGTAGCTGAGGCCGTGCTTGCCGCCTGTGCCCTAGCCTCTGGTGGTGTCTTGCGTGGTTTTACGCGCCATGCCTTCCCATACACCGACCTGACTAAGATTGATGACCTGCTCAATGTCCCAGGCTTTATTGCAGGCGTGACTAATCCTACTTTCGAAATGCACCCTGAATGGTGGGATGTGCTTTGCGACTTGCCCAGCGGTAAAATTAAAATTAGCAGTAAGATCGAAGGTGGTGCAACCATGGAGGGCAGCGTATACTTCCAGCAACAGCACCCCAACTATGCCCAACTTGTCAACCACTACCAAACGGCGGCATCGGCTGTCAACGACTACACTGGCGATGTGGCTTTCATGAACGACATTCTTAAGGCTATAAACTCGCGTGCGGGCGAGCGGGTCGTGCGGGCAAAATGGCGCGACTGGGTCGGGAAGTTCACCCGCATCGCTGCTACCTTTGAAGAGACGGTGTATGGTGCTAGTGCCTTGTATATTGGTGGCGACGAAGGTGAGCAGCCGACTCTACCGGGCCTGGCTGGCCATGGCTATGTGTGGCCAGATGAAGTGTCCAAGAATAAGGAACTAGCCGGCAATGTGACGCGTATTGAGGGCTGGCGAAATACCCGAAGCTACTACAGCTTTATCCAGGTGAGTGCTGGACAGCAATATTACAGTGCCGAAAAAGTAGCATTTCTCTAACACAGTCCTCTTAGGACCTGGCACAACTATACAATGTCCGCCCCCTTAAAAACATTGATCTTTATCACATGCAGGACCGCCTACGCACCCAGCGCCTTACACCTTCGCAAAGCAAGGATCTCTACCTTGCCTTTTGCAAGACAATCTTTACCTACGATGAAATATGTCTCCTGCTCTCGGCCGCCCCAGAGTCACATGCTGGCCTTTTTTACCTTGCGCTCGGCCTGTTCCACAAAGATCGAGAAGTGCGATTTCATGTCGCTGATCTGCTAGAGCGGATTAGCGAGCACGATGCTGGCCGTCATTGGTGGGCAGCACTAGGGCGGTTTGAGAAGGTGGCTTTTCAGCGCACAAAACGTGACCAAGAGGTCGAGATGCGTGCACGAATAGAAAAGGAAAAAGAGGGCCGATCTCCTGAGTTTGACCGCAGAATAAGCTAACGCTGGTTGAGCGAGCAAGGACCATAGTTGTACGCGGCTATTCTCATTTTTCAAGCAAACGATTGGGGAGGGAGAGATGCATTGCATGTTGAGTGCGTGGTTAGAGTTCAGCACGTATGACATGTCAGGTCAGATGCATGGGGTGTCCACGATATGTAAAGATATAAAGATGAACACTTATGTGCAACAAACAATGGACTGGACTAGTGAGGGAATTGTCACTCGGTTGTGTCATCTCATTCACGACCCAGCGACGCCACGCAAGGGGCTTATATAATCCAAAAATAGCTAGACCTCATCAGACTTCTTTGTACTTTTTAAATCTTACAATAGGAACTTGGCAGCATGCTTGATGTGGTCCTCGCCAAACGAAGAGATGAAGAAATAGGAATGGTCGTAGCCCTATGTTGAGACGATGTGTTAGTGCATGTGACGCGAGCACAAGTGTACGTGTCAATGTGAGCAAATACTAGCATACCTCCTGGTATCGCACGGTCAGACCATCGAGACCGGCTTCCTTGGCTGCAGTCTCAAAGTTCTCGGGCAACAGTTGCTGCTGCTTGTAGAAATTATCAGCGGTTCCCTAGGCGAAAATAGCTACTAGTTAGTTTCCGCTCTCACAAGCGTGGCTTCTTCAGATACTCACTACATCAATCAATGCGTTTAGCGGGCCTTTCCAGCCTTTAACCAGCTCCGTCGCATCGTGTCTCTTCCACTCCTCGCGATCTTCACCTAAATACCCCGCAAACGCCTTCTGGCCCCAAGGGCAGTTCACTGGGTTAGCAATCGGCGCCCAGGCTGACACGCTCTTGTACATGCCGGGGTTCTTAAGGTACAACGTAAGCGCTCCATGCCCACCCATAGAGTGACCTGCGATGCTAACGCGCGAGCCATCCAGCTCGGTGAATTGCGCGAAGAGTGCTGCCGGCAACTCGTCTGTCACATAGCTTTGCATGCGGTAGTGGGCTGACCAGGGCTCCTGTGTCGCATCAACGTAGAAGCCGGCCGCACTACCGAAGTCCCAGCTGGCATGTTCCTCAGGCAGATCTAGCCCGCGGGGAGATGTGTCGGGCCACACAAGTGCTAGCCCTGCACGTGCTGCATGTTGGTGCAGGAAGCCCTTCTCCGTGCAGTTGTCAGGTGTGCAGGTCAGGCCCGAGAGATACACGAGCACAGGCGCTGGGGCGGCGCTGCTCGCGCCCGGCGGGATGAAAATGTTGACAGCCATAGGAGTGCCGGTAGTGGTAGAAGCATGAGAAAGCTTGAGAATACGGCCTCCAGAGGCGACGATAGTGGACTTGATCTCAAACATGGCAGCGGAAGTTAGACGTTTGAGGCTAGTGATGAGGGTGAGTACAAAACGAAAAGTGAAATAGAGGCTAGTAAATTGAGGCTATCAATGAAGAAGAGAGATTGAAAAGATGTATCTATAAATGTTCTCAAGGCTGAGAAAACTGCCGAGTAGACAAGGTCAACGATTTGGCAGTTGCCGCTTTTGAGCTTCGGCTGGCGGGGTACCAGGGTTTCTTGTAAGCCGAAATAACCCTAAGGGATTTAAAGAAGCAAAAGAGACACAATGCGCAAGGTCTACAGCAAAGGATACCGAAGACATTCACCACGGGGCTATAAACAGACAGAAAAGCCCAGAAAATGTGTTTTCCAAAGACATGTTATTTAGTTGGTCAGAGGACGAGTAAAAAAAGTCCGCCAAAATCCCAGACGCCGTGATGATGATTGGGGAGGAGTATCGTGAAGGTGTATGGAACTGTATAGTGAGTAAGTGGAATAGAGATGCCCGTGTTCATGTGCGTGTGCACACGGTAGTGGCGCTAACACCACCAGGAAAAAGAAGTACGCAAGAAAGACAAAATCAAAGCCCGGTAAAATGGAAACAGGTTTTAGGAAACAAGCAAACAGCGAGAGAAACAGGGAGAATCGACGAGAAGATGAGAAGAAACAACGTGAAGGAAGGGAACAGAGAGGCACCGCAACAACTGCCACCAGGACTTCCAGAACTGAAGCATGAGAGACAGGCAGACACTGCCAAGGCTACTCCCCCAGCTTACTGCAGCAATTCCTCGCAAGTCCAGTCTTCGTAGTAGCCGTCGGGCAGGTATCGCCGCACAATCAATGGGATCTTCTTCTCGCGTAGCTCTTTTATGGCAATCTGAAGAGGATCAGATTCGCCCTCAAGATCAACCAGCACGGGAGCGTTGAGACTGGATGAGAGAAGGTGTTAGTAGAGGTTGCGCATGTGCCAACAAGTCATGGCTATCCGTGGCGATCCATAGCTGCCGGCTGAAATTGCACATACCTGATCTGCAGGGCGCGTGTGCCTAGAATACGCGCACGTTCGTATTTGGTCATGTACGGCGTGGTTGTGCGCTCGCTATCGGGGATCTTCTTGTCTTTGTGCGACATCTCGTTGGCACGGTTAGCCAGAGCCGCAGGGTCGCCTGAGAGCACGATATTGTCGGCGTCATCATCGGCATTGGGGATGCGCTCGCCGTCCTCGTCCTCGAGGTCTTCAAGAACATCGATCTCGTCCTCATCGTAGTAGGGCTCTTCGCTAGAGGAGGGGAGAGTGTGGGTGTTAGCAAGTAGGCTTGGAGACAGGGTTAGGGTCGGGAGAGAGACTCACGCATCGTAGCCGCCGTGATCCTCGTTGTCAGACATGGTAGCAAAAAGAGTGTGAGGGTAGTTTCTAGTAGGAGGGCAAACTGATGATCTTTGCTAGAGACGAAGAAGAAGAAAGAATCGACACCATCAAGGCAGCTTGTGTTCAAGGCTGGGCAAGGCTGGTCTAGATGATAAGAAGAAAAATGCTTATCAGCTTAGCCGGTAATTAGCCAAGAGGAAGATTTACCCACTTATTTTCGGCAAAGGCAAGAAGTGAAGCGGCCCCCACCAAAGTTTTACCTCACCGCCTTTGGCTGTGAGATTCTGCCGCTTTTTTTTCGAGATAGATCTCTGGGGTTTTTTCTTTTTTTCATGAATTTAAGCTCTTCTCTTGTTGCTTGACACTCCTCTAAATTCGTGTGGCAGTCGTTTTCATATTCTTTGCTGAGCCGCTGTGTGCGTATTTGTGCGTTTTTCTGTGTCGTTCGAGCTAATCACGGCTGTGTATTGTCTACGTTGTCGCTTCATTAGACTGGTCTCCGCCTTAGTTTCCATACCTAATCGACTACCTACCACGGCCCGTTCACCGATCAGCCATTCTTTGGCTGCCCTACCACAGTTTTGCTTCTGCCGCTGCTGCCGCTGCTACCCTCGGCGCTATGCCGAAAAGAAAGGCTGAAGAGGCCGATGAGGTGTTGCCTAATGGCAATGGCGATGCTAATCCGGAAGCCCTATCAGCTGCGGCTTTGATATCCCAGGAAGCTCTTGGCAGTCAGCAACAAGCCGAAACAGTAGACGCGATGACGAAGGTGGACAACCAAGATCTGGAGGTTCTGCCACCTCCGGCAAAAAGAAGTCGGCGTTCAAGACCCAAAGTCACAGGTTCGTCTCTCCCTGGAAGCTTCGTACTAGAAGCCCTCCCCATGTCTGTGAAGGGCTAGTAATAACCACTTTCACTCCCTCCACAGCCCCCATCTCGGATGCCAGCAGCTCAGACGAAGAATACGAAAGCGATGTCTCCGACTGTTCAGACTTCTCGACAGACTCCGGCCCTAGCAGGCCCTCCACTTCCTGTGACTCCCCAGCACCAAAGACTAGGGTCCGACCCAAGAACCAAATCTGCAAGTGGCCCGGATGTACGAAGCGGTATAACAGACCGGCTCGTTTGGAGAGCCACATGCGGTCCCACACAGGAGAGCGGCCCTTTGCATGTGTCTTCCCCGGTTGCGACAAGACATACATAGAAGCAAAGCATTTAGCCCAACATGTCGAGGGCAAGCACGAGGGCAAGCGTAATCACAAGTGCTTCTACGCTGATTGTGGGCGTGCCTTCTTCACATCAACTCGCCTGAGCCGACACGTTAACTCACACATAAAGGCCGAACAATTTAAGTGCAAGGGCTATAACGACTGCAAGCAAGTGTTCCGCCGGCGCGACACACTCAATCGACACGTTCGCCAGGTCCACCTGAACCTGCCAGGCTATACGTGCCCCGAAAAGGACTGCCCTAAGGCCTTTTCATCGTCGGGTGCCTTGCGAAACCACCGACGTCGCATGCATGGCGAGCTCAAGCACTTTTGCGACGAATGCAAGATCACTGTTGACGGCCAGGTACGCAGTCTGGGCTTTACCACAGTCTCGGAATTGCGCGCACACTTTAAGACAGCACATATGACGTGCTCGTTCTGCACTTACCGCTGCACGTATCCCAGCGAGATGGACCGCCACGTGAGTATTCATCACTCGGCTCAGACTGTCATCGACCGGAAGACTGTAGCGTGTCCGTGGCCTGGTTGTGAGAAGAAGTTCACTAAGCGCAGCAATCTTAATACTCATATCAAGAGCTCGCACGACGGCTACCGCTTCGTTTGCGGCCTAATTGATCTTTCTACTAGTGACGGACTTGCCGATTGGGACAATGCAAACGGCTGCCACGAGGGCTTTGTGACCAAGGCAAATCTCGAAAGCCACATTCGCCATGTGCACCTTGGCCTACAGCGGACGTCTACTGCGATAGGAAAACCAAAGAACCTAGTAGAGGAGCTAGCCGGTGCTGATGATGCCCAGAAACGCACCCTGCTGTGTGGGTGTGGACGCGGGTTTATCCGCTACCATGACTTGCAGGTCCACGTAGAACTGGACCATGGGGGAGACAACCAGGAGGTGGGCTATACCTATACGCAAGAAACCGGTCAGGCCCATAGCCAGCAACACCCCCTCTTGTTTAAGATGGGCTTGGGATCCGGGGTTCCCTCTGCCTTGCCCTATAGCAACAGTACTGACCAACATGGCCTTCCCCTTCCCCCACAAACCACCAAGCCATCTCTTTACCCTGTCGATCCCATTGCCCTCAACTCTGGCCAAGCCACCGGCCAAACAGACTCCAGTAGCTCGCCGGCATATGCATCTGGCATGCCTCTCATCCCCCTGTCCATGCAGCACCAGAATCTTGGATTCCAATCAGCCTTCGTTTCGCCTGCGCTGACGCCCCAAACACACCAATCCTTTGGCAGCAACCAACCCATGGATGGCCTATCGTATGGCTCGGAAGGGCCCGGGCCCGAGACTATGGGGATGGCAATGGGTTTGGACCTATCGCAGGTCATAGACACATCACTATCAAGCACATATCCCCCCGAAATGTCTGCAGTTCCAACAGCCGAGACTGCTGAAGCAGCGACTGTGTAGCAAGCAGCAGCTGTTTTTGGTGGAGGCTTCGATGGGGGCTATGACTCAAGATATAATGTCAGACCTTGCGACGGGAGTTATAGCAGTGAGTATAGCGACGGCTGGATGAGCTACGCGATGTTTCATCCGTGGTCATGACTTTCTCTTTTCTCCCTATTCTACTTTGCTATAAGCATAGAGATAGCAGTTCCCCTTTTCTTTTCTTTTCTTTTCTTCCCTTTTTTGTCACATACAGGCACTACAAAACCAAAAAGTTAACATAGATATTCACCACACAGGATTATGGATAGGATCACGGTCACATAATATTAGTGATTTACATAGAGCAGAATACGATTTACGAATGTTATCAGAATGCCCAGGCTAAACAGAGAAATTTTGATACAATGATAATCCAAGAATGCCAGAAACCCTCTACTACAACTCCTTTCGTGATTCCGTGTCTTCAATGGCTTACAAGACACCCGCTGACCCCCATCAGTGCCATGCCCACAAAGGCAAACCAGGCGCAGATATCACGGTCATGCCTTAGCGCCAAGCCTTCGCTAAATAGCTGTAGCCCAACGCCGACCATGATGCCGGCCGTAGTGGCAAACAATAGGCCATACATGCCGTCACTGGGGGCCGAACTGGCCAATCGGAACCACAGTGCTGCGACGCCAGCACCTAGAGGTTGACTGAGCCCACCAAGAAGAGCGCTCCATATAATAGCGCGCGGCCGCGAGTTGAGAGCGAGATATAGCGGCAGCGCGAGCGAGAAGCCCTCTGCAATGTTGTGCACCAGCAGTGCCAGAAAAACAGAAAGTCCTAACGCCGGGTTGGCGTGGTTTGTCGCATATGTGATGAAGCCCTCAGGGAACTTGTGCAGTCCAATGGCAATGGATGTCTGCAGCCCGATGGAGAGGAATGGTGTGGTTGGTACGTGGTGGTGGTGCTGTTGTGCCTCAAGGTCGTTGGGATTATGGCTATGGCTATGGCCGTGGCCGTGGCCGTGACTGTGGCTGCGGCTAGGCCGTGGCGAAGGACATGGAGATGGAGATAGCGATGGCGATAAAGACGGCGACAGCAGCGGTGAGTGCATGTGAGCTAGGGCAGGCGAGTCGACTGCAATCGGCTTCGGTCGTGGTGCCCGGCTCGGCCGCCGTGACGACCTGTGGGAGTGGCTAAGGCTTGACGAGTGGCTGCGGTCTGAATAGCCGCGCTGCGGCATACGCCGGCCTTTCTTTTTGCTCTGGCCGCGGCCTAGACTCCGGCCGCGAATTTTAAAGCATGTGTTGCCGCAAGGGTCTCGATAGCCGTAGCATGGGCCTGTCTGGTCACAGTTGGCCTTGGTATCTTGAATAAACGACATCACCTGTGCACGCACGCCATCTGCTGGCCGTGACGGCGCGGTGGCGCCACGGCCGAGAAGGGGGGTGGTTTCAGAGGGGGGGCGGGACAGCGGGTGTGGGTGTACCGGCGGGTCGCAAGAGGTATGTGAGTGGCACACGGCGCTTGAGGCTGTTTCGCTCTCAGTTTCGGTCTCGCTGTGCTCGTGGTCACACTCGACCACATGCGAAGGCATGAACTGGTGGAGGAACCGCGAGACAGCCCCGATGCCAACTACGCCAACACCAAAGGACGAGATCATGGCAAGACCTGCTGATGTGTCAGAAAGCCCAGAGCTTTCCAAGTACTCGCGGGATGATGGCAAGATGCTGAACAGCGAAGAGAAGATCTGCAAACTGATGTCAGCAAGAGGGACTTTGCACAAGATATTGGATGAAAAGACGAAGGGAGCGGGCTGTTTGTGTGAAGTAAAAGAAGCATAAAGCAAAATAATTAAACGCACCATAACGCCGAAGCTCAGACTGAGCGAGGCTGCCAAGAAAGTGTCGCTCTGCTGGATGCGGAACGACCGCCATCGTGGTACATGCGCTGTTAACAAATCGACGCAGATGATAGACGCTCCCAGGACACAAGCTACAAGTCACGACACAGGTTAGACAGTGGGGCCTCTACGTACTACTGTACTATAGCGCGCAGCTTCCAACTTACCTAGAGCACTGGCAATGCACATAATCCAGCCCCGTGTGTCATTGCTGAGATCAGCGTCAGGTGCGATACCCATATTGAGGCTCTTTCTCGGCTTAGCGTGATGCGGGAAGCTCAAGATTCTGGGGTGATGTGGATGAAGCGGGCCGAAAATGTGGAGCCAGACTAGACTCGACAAAAACGAGGGAGGGGCGAGGAGAAGGGGAAAGTGTGGAGGAAAAGGGAAAGAAGATATCAGACGAAGAAAGAGGAAAGAAGAAAGAAGAGGATAATAGGAAGGGACAAATCAAGAAGAGAAAGAGCTAAAAAGCGAGGCAGCTTCTCCCTCCCCACATACAACAAGCGGTAGCGGCAACTGCTATGTTTAGAACGAAGCTTTTTTTCCAGCAAGCGACCAACGACAAGAGCAAATAAACAGACAGATATGTCCCAAGTTGACAGCAAAGCGAGCGAACAGTGATATCAGCAGTCCAGGAATTTCAAAGTAGCGAAAACAAAAGCGGCAAATTGGGAGAGATATGGACAGACAGAATGGCTGCCGCAGAGCGACGGGACGAGGAGGTCAAGGATGAACGAGGTAAGCACGCTTGACAATCCGCAAAAACACAAACGGATCAAGACAGACCATTGCTTTATTAAATCTAGACAAAACTTTGTAGGTGATTTCTCAGCAGGCGACAGGAAGTAAGAGTCAACAAAGAAGCAGAACAATAGAGCTAAAACAGGGAAGCTAACTACCAACACTAGGAAAATCTGGGCGAGGCGTTGTCGGCTTCTTATATAGTCTCACTATCAAGCATCATCAAGGGTCATAGGCCTTTCCGTTCCTATCCCATAAGCCACTTAGCAGCCTGGGGGAAGGAACCGTCTCACAAAGGTGGCAGGCACGTTCGCATTTTGGCGAGAACCCTGATGGCCTCCAAGCATGTTTTGGGAGGGTGGGCTGACCAAGCCGAGTACCCTGACGGCACATAACCCTAGACCCTAGTATTTGTGTAGCGAAAAGCGGTGTCCCAGAACGTCCGTCAATATGGCCGGCAGAACTTAAGGCGGTGGGCGGGGTGTGTAGTAGCACCTGGAGCTGAATCCGTCACGGCAAATTTAACGTATAGCTACAGTGTGCTGCGACTTTTATTGGCAACTTTATATCTGGCTCATATCCACCTACCTGCCTCCCGCCCATCATGTCCAAATCTAGTTTTGCCCTCATGGCTGCCCTCGGCGCTGGCGGCGGAGCTGCCGCAACCGCTGCTCTGTTTTCGATGCGCTCCGACGCCCACGAAGCCGCCCCATTCAAGAGTATCCCTGTTCCAGGCCCTGTGACCGCTTCGCCATCGCTGATTGTTTCGCCGGGGGGCGCCCATGGAAGTGCTGTAATGCCACCGCTGGCCGGCGCGGGCGCGGGCTCGGCCGTTGTCGCCGGCTCTGACTCCGCTGTCGGCGGTCTTAGCCCCGTCAATCCAGCGGGCATCTTTGACTACGGCTTCACAGGCTGTGTTAGCGATGTGGCAATCCGCTCGGCGCTGGTCAGCGGCTTTGACCGCGAGCGGCGCAATCCCGCATGGGTCGCAGAGCACATTACACGTGAATCATTGGCCCAACGTGGCGGCGACCGCAAGCATAGTACGTTTGTTGAGGACACTAACATTCCCAGCAAGTTCCGTGCTCTGCTGCGCGACTACTACCGCAGTGGCTTTGATCGCGGCCACCAGGTGCCTGCAGCCGACTGCAAGTGGGGGCAGACAGCCATGGACGACACCTTCTTCCTCAGCAACATGTGCCCGCAGGTTGGCGATGGCTTTAACCGGGATTACTGGGCACATTTTGAGGACTTTTGCCGCAGATTAACGCACAAGTATCCTAGCGTACGCGTTGTCACTGGCCCGCTCTATCTGCCGAAGCGCGAAGCAGACGGCAAGTGGTATGTCAAGTACGAGGTGATTGGCAGTCCGCCCAACGTGGCTGTGCCCACGCACTTTTACAAGGTTATTTATGCCGAGGACGGTCGCGAGGGTGGCAACGTAGCTATTGGTGCCTTTGTGTTGCCTAATGCGGTAATCCCCAACCACAAGCCGCTGCGGGACTTTGAAGTGCCCTTGGAGGCCGTTGAACGTGCGAGCGGACTCGAGTTTGCCGAGAAGCTGCCGGTACAGAGACGGCGCAGGCTCTGTACTGATGCGGACTGCTCGCTGGTGATCAAGGAGTACGCAAAACAACAACAGGTGTTTACAAAGAAATAGAGTCAGTTAGGTCAGGGCCGGATGGAACATGGGAGGAATAGGTGTAGAAGCATGGAACTAGACATTATATCTATCGAGTATTGTTATGAGGTAGGGTGAGCCAGGAGAGTTATGTGGGAATAAGCAGGGGCTGTTCAAGATTAGACTGTACAAAAAAAGGCTTTTTTATCTGCCACTGTGAAACTTGGGGTGCGCTATAGCATAGGCTGTAGTGTGGTGCAGGTTGCTTTGCTTTAGCGCACTGTGAAAACTAAAGCATCATCTAATCCTATTCTAATCTCAGCGCCCTTACCGTCTATAAGCGCCTGCCCATCCTTGCTGATACCCTCCGTTGCTGTTGCCCATGTCTTCTTGATTTAGCCCCGATGCTTGCCTTCGGTCATCGCCATATCCAGACCCTGCGGTATCCTGCCCTTGGCTCTGCCCATATCCATTCATGCCGGGAATTGGCGGTGGCGGTGGCGGTACTGCAAAGCCAGGGATTCCTGGAATATCGCCGGCCATGCCTCCAGACGAGGCCATGCCGGGTGGGGGTGGTGGAATTGGCACACCGGCCTTTTGCATTAGCTCAGCTAGCTTGGCTAGGTCTGCGGGATTTGACGGGTCCAAGCCCGCCAGGGCATTGGGACCTAGTCCTTGAAGGAATGGGGGTGGCGGGATGGCACCGTTGGGCCGAGGCATGCCAGGAATTGGCAATGGCATGCCCGGTGGTGGGACAGGGATTCCTCCTGCTCCGAGCGGGGGCGGCGGTGGAGGGGCTCCGCCTAGGCCCATAGGCAGACCGGGGATTCCAGGCAACCCAGGGAGCCCAGGGGCAGCAGCCCGTATGGGCATCTTCTGGTCAACCAGGCCGTCCGCTTCATCGTCCGACTCCTGCTCATCGTCGCCCTGGCGTGGCTTGAATCCACCACGGCGATCCCACGTCCCTAATGCGACGGCGGCGTTCTCGCCAATGTGGTAGCGGTCGTTAACAAAGTCGGTGTCGCCTGGCCGCGGACGCGCCCAGAAGCGCGTCAACCTGTCATTGGAACCCGAGGCTAGCACATGGCCCAGAGGATGCCAGTCGAGTGACCATACCGCAAAGTCATGAGCATATTGCACTTTGTGAGCTGGGTAAATGCTCTGGGCTGGGGCGCTGGCTGGGTCTGGCGCATCATATGGAGCAAGACCAGTGGTTTGGCCGGGTGGTGTGTTGGGCTCGTCCAGGAGGTAGTGGTACAATGAGCCATCGTGGCCACCTGTGGTCAGCAGATTGGGGTGAATAGGGTGCCAGGCCAGCGTAGTAATGTCCTTTTCGTTGCCTTTGAGCAGTGCGATATCGCGCATCATCCGCAAATCGAAGACGCGCGCAGTCTGGTCACGTGCCGAGGTGGCAAAGCAAACGCCGCGCACGCGTTCGAAAAGCGTTTTAGTGATGGTGTTTTTATGGCCGTGGAGTGTGGTTAGACAGCGGCCGCTTCGTGGATCCCAGAGCTTGACTAGATGGTCTTTGGACCCAGACACAAGCAGGCCTTTTGTGGGGTGCCAGTCGCAGGTTTTGACGTCCCAGCCATGGCTCTTCAGTGTCGTTTCTTCCAAGGTACTGGCGAAATCGAAGACCTTGAGCGTTGAATCGTCGCTGGCCGTCACGAACTTGGAGTCATTGGGGCTAAAAGCCAGATCACGGATAGGATCCGTGTGGGCAGTCACACTTTCGAGATTGTTAAAGTTGGGCTGCCAGTACTTGACGAGGCCGTCGTGGTCGCCTGAGATGAGCCAGTCGTTGTTGTTAGAGTAGCTGAGGGCTCGAATGGCTGAGTCATGAGCCTGCATGATGGTTTCGAAGTTGAAGCCGGTGCCGTTCCAAAGCGTGAATTCGCCGCTACTGGAAGCAGTGAGCAGCCGACGGCCCTCGGGGGTCCACCGCACAACATTGATGGGGTGCTTGATTTTGTTAAGGGACGAATGGAGGTGTTTGGCGGGAATGGAGTCAGCAGCTTGGGTGACTCGGGCTGAAGGAGGGATCATCTGGATAGAGGCAGAGAAGTGTTAGAGAAGAAGACGGAGAGGCGATGGACGAGGATAGAGGGATAGAGCAGAGGCAGAGTAGGGCCATACATACATCAACCATGTAACTGGGACTGGGACGTTCGTGCTCGCCGCGGTAGTGTCGGCGGTACTTGTGGCCTCTACTTTCCATCCAATGGGCGACTGTCGAGCTGTAGTCGGTGACGGGTCCTAGCCGTGTTAGCTGGGGTTATGCTGGCTGATAAATAGTATTTGTCGGCTTACTACGTGTGCGTGAGCGGAAAGCGCCTTCGGCGGGTGCGCCGCGATCGCCTTTGTCGGACCGGTCGGGCCGGTCGCCGCCAAACTCCTGGCCGCGGGCCTCGAAGTGGGCCATTTCGGCGAGCGAGGGAGACAGACGAAAAGAAGAAGGTAGTGGTGGGATCGAAGTGGGAGCGGTAATCTGCGACAGGCACAACGGGACAAGAGCGCGCTTGGTGTAAGGACGGAGAGACGCAGAGAGCTGGGTGTGCGACGGTAGCCCTAGCTGCAAGGCCTAATCAGGGAAGAGCACCAAAGAAAAGCACCTAAAAGGGGTGGATTTTAGTGCTCAATGGAGAAAGCCAAGGTTGTGATGGTTACAATGTTCGCGATCAAATTCAAGCTTGGAGGTTAGCCCAGCTGCAGAAAAATAGTGGAGCCGACTCGGTGACTGTTCGGTCAACAGATGGAGGCGTAATTATCGGTTGAATACAGTTAGCAGCCGTGCGCAAGGGTACTGTGTGACACTAGCCTCGCCCACATGTCAAGAGCGGGGCTTTATACTTCGGGTAAACCCCGGGGATACTGAGATCCATCTCTCCACAAAGCTCTCCACAAAACAGCTCTCTTGACTTCAATACGTCACTTGACTATCGTCGTCTCTTGTTCTTCTTCTCCTCCTATTCTCTTGTCCTCGCTTGGTGCCGTCTTTGTCTTCTTATTGCCTCCGATTCCATCGAGAATTCTCCTTTACTCCCTTCCTGCTTCTCTGATTGGCTGGCTGGCTGGCTGGCTGGCGGCCTGTGTCAGCAAGAATCCGTCCTGCTCTCGTCGTTAAGTGTGGAAGCAAGAGTCTTGTTTAATATCGTTTTAATTCTTCTTATTAATTCCGCTTTAGCTCCTTTAATTCCTTTGTTTTCTCTTATTCTTTTATTCTTTCTCATTCCTGCCAGCATCTCCATTCCCTGTTTGTTATGTCTTAGAGCTCCCATTGCTGCGACGTTCTCCTAAGCTGATTAGCTAGCCTATATATATATATCAACCTTTGTCTTTCCTGCGCTTCATCTTTCCTTTTCTTCATCTTTGTACTGGCTGCAATGTCCTCTGGCGTTCAAATCTCTTCACCTCCAGCTCTCTCCAGTATGGCTCATCGTCGCATTGGAGCCTCCACGCTTTCGGCTGAGCTTCATAGCTCTAGGCCCAACGACAGCCCCGCGAATGCAGAGAGCCTTGTAGCTTCCCATTCAGCTTCTGAAGCTAATACCGCCGCTTCCAAGGCGGATTCTGCCAAGGCTGCCCGTGTCCTTGCCTTCAAACGCAAATACCGCCATGTTGCTGCCGTCCATCAGGTTGTGCAGCCGACAGTTCTTAGCCATGATGCAACCTCGACACCAAGTTTCTTGGGCTTTCGCAATCTGATGGTCATTGTGTTGGTGGTGGGCAATCTGCGGCTGATGATGGAAAACATTCAAAAGGTAGAGCAGCTCTTCTTCTATTTCTATCTCTCTTTCCTACTAACCATTGCCTTTTAGTATGGCGTCCTCATTTGCTTCTCTTGCCATAACTACCCCCGCTCTGACGTTTTTCTTGGCCTTGGCCTCTACTTCCTAATCCCATGCCATCTTTTCTTCGCCTATCTCATCGAACTCGTGGCTGCCCGTCGCGCTGTGGCCAAGAATCGATTTTCCAAAGACGGCCCGTCAGACGAGCAGCGGCGTCGTTTTCAGACCGTGTGGCGTATAGTGGCTTTTTTCCACACGATCAACATGTCCGTATTGCTCGTCGCTACCACGCTAGTCGTCTACTACCGCATCTTCCATCCTCTGATTGGCACTCTAACCGAGTTTCACGCCATAATTGTGTGGCTCAAGACGGCGTCGTATGCCCTGACCAACCGCGATTTGCGGCACGCCTACTTGCACCCACCCAAGAGCGAGCTGGCCAAGCTTCCGCCACTTTATGATTCGTGCCCCTATCCCCAAAACGTCACTATGGGTAGCTTGGTATACTTTTGGTGGGCGCCTACGCTCGTGTACCAGCCGGTGTATCCCCGCACGGACAAGATCCGCTGGGTGTTTGTCGGCAAGCGCATGGCCGAGGTCTTTGCTCTGAGTGTCTTTATTTGGTTCATGAGCGCCCAGTATGCTGTGCCAGTGCTAAACAACTCGCTGCCCGTCATCCACGACCTAGACATGTTCTCGATCCTTGAGCGCCTGCTCAAGCTGTCAACCATCTCGCTAGTGATCTGGTTAGCTGGCTTTTTCGCGCTTTTCCAATCGTCGCTGAACGCGCTAGCCGAGGTTATGCGCTTCGGTGACCGGTCGTTTTACGACGACTGGTGGAACAGCTACTCGCTAGGCATGTACTGGCGGACCTGGAACAAGCCGGTCAACCAGTTCTTCCGCCGCCATCTCTACTCGCCACTTGTGGGCCGAGGCTGGGGTGCGACCCCTGCTAGTATTTTCGTATTTTTTCTCTCGGCTATCTTACACGAACTCCTAGTGGGAGTGCCGACGCATAACATCATTGGCGTGGCATTCATGGGCATGTTTATCCAGATGCCGCTGATTCTGATGACACAGCCTCTGGAGAAGATGGACAGTCCTGCGGGCAAGCTACTGGGCAACTCGATCTTCTGGATATCTTTTACTATTTTCGGGCAGCCGTTTGCGGCGTTGATGTATTTCTATGCCTGGCAGGCCAAATACGGTAGTATGAGTGGGAACAGAGTGGACTCGTTTTAGGGGGGCTGTTGTGTGCCTGTGTGGATGTGTTCGCGTGCGTTAGTGTGTATTGTTAATATCCAATAGAGGTTGTGTTGCCTCGTCCTATCTTGTCTCGCCAGTGATTGTGATGATTATTGGGTATTCATTCCAGCTAAGCTAGGCTGACGTTGATGCTGATGCTGATGCGCTGATATCTACCTGTTTCACTGCCTCATTGTCTCCCTGTGCCTCTCTGTATCTCTCTGTCCCCTATTTCCCAGTGCACCTAGCCTCTCCCCCTCACTTAATAAGCGGAATCCACACGTGCACACGCCGCCGGTAGTTCATGTACTCCTCCCCGAAAAACTGCAACAGGTGGTGCTCCTCAAACGGAATCCGGTTTGCAAAGAACTTCCACAATAGCACCACATACGCCGCCAAGCAAAAAACGTTGCCCATGGCCAGCTGCGTGCCCACGGCCCACCAATAGAAACCGAAGTACGAAGGATGGCGCAGAATGCTGTAGATGCCGTTGGTCACTAGCCGGTGTTCCGCTGCGCGGCTCTGCTGGATCAAGTGGTTGAAGCTGCGGCCGCACTGGATCATGGCTAGCGATCGCACAGCCTGGCCTAGAAGCGTCAGCGCCACGCCAGCCACACACAAGTAACCCGCCCAGGTGCCGCCAGCAGCCGGACCCCAGCTGCGCCACGGCCAGAGCGTGTTGACCACGGCACACTCGAGAAAAGCGGCCGAGTGGGCGATGGTGTAGAGCGGCCAGTTGGCCGTTAGCAAGAACGACGAGATATCGGCAGCCGGCGTGTTGTAGCGTGCCGTGGTCCAGAACTCCAAGAAGTGGAAGGCTCCAAGAGCACCAAGGAAGAACGGGAGGCGCCAGAAAACAAAATAGGGCTCAGATGCGCCGTAGGCAACTAGCGGAACGAGCACTAGCGAGGCTGAAAAGACGGCTCCCAAACAGAAGGCTCGGAAGGCAATGCCGGAAAGCGAGCGAGCCTGGCCACGGTAGAACTCAATAGGAGGGCTGCGAGGGGCAGTAGTCAGTGGGGGGGTCTCGTTGGAGGGAGGGGAGGCGGCGGGGGAGGCTGAAGGAGCCGAAAGGGCTGGAGGAGCTGGAGGGGCTGAGGGGGCTGAGGGGACAGGAGAGGCCTTCCTCGAGCGGCCTGCCATGGTCGGCAAGACTGAAGGAGACGACATAAGAAGCAGTCGACACAGGCAAGAGTAATAAGGCGTGTAGGTTGAGTATCAAGGTAGTGAATGTCACGAAAGGGGCAAGACCGCAAGAACAAGGACTGGGAAGCGGAACAGGAAAGAAAAGAGAAAGAGCACTTACGGTCTAGCAAAGCCGTCATCCATATTTTTATACTGGCAGTACGTCAAGGTAACAAAGAAAAAACGATCAAAGGAAAGGCATAGAGCGCATCAAAGGACGGTTCTTAGTGCTGCTGGCCTATTCTAGCAGCTTTGAAGCCATTGTTCTGCGTAGTACAATGCTGGCAGGCCAACCAGGTCAAGAAGGGTCTAGTCAAGGGGGGGTGCGATATCGTCAGGGCCAAAAGACCAAAAGTACTCTACCATGGAGGATGAGAGGGTGAGAGACAGAACAGGAGGGGTGTATGTAAAGCGAAGCAGCGAAGAAGGGCAGAGCCAAGAAGGACGGGGCCCCACGTTTCGGCCCATGCTTCCCCGTCTTACTCGATTGTGGGTTGTGGGAGTGCGCCCTATACGAAAACGAGGCGGATTTTGCGCTTCTCCAAGAGAACGACCGGACTTTACAACTGGAGACTAGGGATAGAGACGAGTGACGTGACAGAGCGCACAACGACACACAGCGACAGAGTGACAGGAGCAGGCAGGAACGAATCAAGGGAGTACAGAAGTACAAGAGGTGCGGGGGTCGAGACTAGGCGTAAAGTGGAGTTGAAGCCAGATAATGCGCTTGCGCTGCGCAGGCTTTTAACAACGGCCCGGGCTAGACCTGCAGAGCACCGCTATTTAAGGCTGTCCTGGCAGTCACCTTGCTTCTTTTTGGTTTTGAGCGCATTTTTCTTGCTTGTCTGTCGTTGTCTGTCGCTGTCTGTCTTTGTCTCAGCCATTCACATTCACACACTTTCACACACACACACACACACACCCCCGCATACCCCGTCTCTCTTCATCATGCAGAGGAACATTGACCACGTCGAAAATTGCCGGCGCATGGTCGCTGGCGAGATGTACTATTCGTTCACGCCCGAGATGCTAGCTAGTCGCTCCCGCTGTGCCAAGGCCTGCAAGCGCTACAACACCGCCGACGACATCAATCGGCGCGGGCGGGTGATGATGCTAAACGAGTGAGTAGTTCTTACCAGCTGCTTGCACTAGATTGTCTGCGCTAGGCTTGCAGCAGTTCTTGTCTATCCAACACCAACCAACAGAAACTAACGCCCTCATCACCTCCCTCCAAGTATCGTCCAAAACAACAAGGAGCTCCCTCCCGTAGCTGCGACCCCTGAGGAGGACGATGCTCTATTTGAAAGTTGCCCGTGGGCTGAGCCTCCGCTGATCATGGATCATGGCTGGAACGTCACGTAAGTCGCCTTACCCATTACTCCCCTGCTACGCCCGCTCTACAAGCCCTACAGCACAGACCCTGACTCCCCCCTGTCCTCAACAGCCTCGGTGACAACGTTTTTCTCAACTTCAACACCGTTTTTCTCGACACATGCCCCATTACGATTGGGGCCAACACGCTGGTCGGACCCAACTGTAGTTTCTACACCGCATCGCACCCGCTAGACCCTGTGGAGCGCAATGGAACAAAGGGGCTAGAGAACGGAGCGCCAATTGTGATCGGCGAAGACTGCTGGTTTGGTGGCAACTGCATTGTGCTTCCGGGCGTGACAATCGGCCGCGGTGTGACGGTCGGCGCAGGTAGCGTGGTCACCAAGGACGTGCCGGACATGGTGGTTGTTGCGGGAAACCCGGCGCGCATCATAAAGCGCCTGGAGCCCAAGGATGGAACTGGAGCTACTAGCGATGGCAACAAGGCCTAGGCCGTAAAACACCACCCACCATCATAGCCCGCCCTGAATCGAGAAAGAGGACAGTAGAATCACCAGTACGTTGATCCAGCCCCAAATGAATGGGATCCACGGTGACATGTAGAAATACGCCGAGCGGTAGACAGCTCCGAGTCTAGAAGTCATAGCAGCACGTGATAGATTAGTACGAGGCCTAGTAGACAGAAACAATCTCTCAATCACAATCGGTTGCACATCATTTGGCTTTTTCCCTTTCCTCCAATATTCCTCATTTCCCTTCCATTCACACTTACAGTACACCCACTACGCTGCCTGCAATGACGGCTTGTGCCGCGGCCACGGCGCAATACACCAGCGGAACAGCCCACATGTACTTCCACGCAGTACGCTTGCTCCCGTGCATTATCCAGGCCAGCAGCGCCGCGCCCGCGTGGAACGAAACAAACAATATTAGTGTCCAAATGACAGTGAACCGCCAGATGTCCTTCATGTAGTATAGGCTGTGCTGCCTGGTCACTGGGTAGTCGAGGACGTGCCATGTCAGCCCGGGGAAATCAGGGCACTTATAGTCCGGAGGGGGGTAATGGAAGCTTGAGGACGTCATGGCGACACAGTGCTCTTGGGTGAGAGATGGGTATGCAAAGAGAGTGTGCGTGTGCAAGATGCGTGAGATCAAAGAAAGCATTTACTCCAAAATGTAGTCGCGTCTGTGTCGGTTAAATCTCGGTTAAACCCCTTTAGCCGAGGCCTCGAGCTGGTCATAGAGCAAAGCCTGGCGATGCCTTGACTTGTCTCTGTGCCAGGCCCTAAGCTAATACAATTTAATATACCCAACACAACAAAAGCTCCTTTGTCTCTTCGAGCCCCCAGCGCACTGCCGCTGGCCATATGCGTCTACCAGCGAGCGCCATTTGAAATCTATCTCCCCCTCCCATTGCGCCTCTCTAACCGCCACGACTCTTACTCCCCCATAAGATCACGACCGCCCATCATGTCCACTCACGCTATGCTCAATCACGTGCTGGCGCTGTTCCAGCAGCCGCAACCGCCAAACACTGTGTCGCAGATTCACGGCACCTGCGTGTCTCTGCTTTCCACTCTATCCAATCCCCTCAACATCACTGTCTTGACGGCCCACCTGCTCACCGCCCCCGCCATCTGGCACCGGCCTGGCACTGGCCTAGAGCCGCCTCTTGCCGTGCTGAGCATCTTCAATGCCGCAGCTTCTCGCCTCCAGGCCAACCCAGGCCCATTGAGCTGCAGTGCCTGGGCAAAGGCCGTAGCGCGTGGTATCGATGCGCGCGCAGCACCTTGGCAGCATGCTCTAGTATTTTCTGGCATCTTGATCGGCTTTTCGGCTCCCCCACCGCCCCCCACGACTTCTTCTCTGAGCTCACAGAATACGCCTGCAGCTTCATTGCCACGCCCGCTATCGCCCTCCATGCGACACACCTTGGAAATTTCCCTTGTCAAGGCTGCAAATCTTGCGCTTCTGCGGCCGCTTCAGGACGGCCCGCTAGCCGCCGACTCGCTAGTGCTAGCTCTCACACACGTGCAAGCCCATCTCTCGCCACGGGCTGTCAGCCAGCTAAGTTTCTCTGCGCTGCTGCCTCTTGCTATTTCCGCACTAGGTGGTGCCCAAGCGTTTGATGGCTGGTCCTTCTTTGCCCCCATTGCTGCTGATGTTGCCGCGGCTTCGCCTCCCAGCGGACCCATATCGTGGCCCGCGACCTCCCCCAGCTTCGCGGCTGTCCAAGCACTTGCAAGCCAGCCAATACCAGCCAATCTCGGACCACTTGCGAATCTCGCCGCCTTGGCAATCCGGAATGCTGCCGATCCTGATGCCGTCGTTCGTGCACACGAGCATCTCATCTCGCTCACTCAGGCGTTATGGGAAAGCTGGCAGCGCCTGCCCTTCGCACAAATCGAGCCGAACAATGAAGACACACAGCTAGCCCCAGAAACCGCTGGCGTGACTGCGCCCGCTTTGCGCACGCTTCTACAAAAGTATCTCTTTGCAACCACCGCCATACTCAACGCCGTAATGGCTCGCTGTGTGCTGGACGCCTCGCTTCGTCGTCCTGATACTGCCTCACAGCTAGCTGCCGGCACGCTGCGAGCCATGCGCGATCTATTCTTCGTATCCATGCGCGATGGCAACGCCAAGTTCCAGATCTACCGCTTCACATATTTGTGTGCTGTGGACGTGCTAGCGCATAATCCTGCTGCTGCCGCCGCCCTACTCGCCCGGCTCAAGCCTGCCCCAGCTTCTACCATGTCGCAGAATTCTGCCACTGCCACCGTTGGCGCTGTTCCCCTTGACGTGCCCACGCGACTGCTCGATTTGTTCTATCTTAACCTCGCCGAGCAGCTGTCCCTGGCTCTTACAACATCTGATGCCGATCTGCTCATCGTCCAGCCGGCAAGCACATATCTCTCTCATGCGGCGCCGGCATCACCGGTAATGCGCGAGTTATTCGAAGCTGCCCACAGTGCTGTGCTGTCAGTCCTCGCATGCCCACAGCACGCCGCACTAGCATCCAGTCTGGTGCCGTTCTACGCCGCCCAGTTACTCGGAGCGTTCCCCGCACTTGTATCGCCGCGCCAGTTCCGCCTAGCCTTTGCCACTGTCCTTGGGATTCTAGCCCCACCACTTCCTGCCAGCGCTGCTGCGCCTGGCCTAGCTGAAGCTTTGGTCGAGACCGTGCGCCACCGTGCCGTCGATATGCCTTCCACCGGCAAGAAGCCCCTGCCGCCGCTGCTAGGCGAAGAGGGGACGATGCAAGCGCCAGTCAGCGAGCAGACCGGCTTGTTGTTTGCGCTGGTCGATGCGCTTCCGGCCCTGCCGCTGGGTGTTGTCGACGAGTGGCTTGCAGTGACAGCCGAGGCCATCGCGGCTGTCGAGGACGAAAACCTCAAGATTCCGCTCGCTAAGCGCTTCTGGGAAGTCTTGGAAAGCGGTGAGTTCGACGTCGAGCGATCCATGGTGGCTGTTGAGTGGTGGGCAAGAGGCGGGGCAGCCGTCCTAGGCACCAGGAAGAGTCGGTCTGTTGTGACCATGAGCGGAGCCGCCACAGGTCTGAAAGACGGTAGCCATTTGTAGAGGCGATTATTGTTATGCATTTACAGCGCGTCTTGTACATGTGTTTTAGTATAGCATAACGTCTATTATGCAATAATTTCATGTAGATAGAAGCCATTTGTGCGTCGAGCGTATTAGTTAGTTTGGAAATCTGGGAAATAGCGTGTAGTCATTGTCATTTTATTATACCATTTCAGTTTGTCACATCACGAATCAAAGTTTAAAGTAAACATCGAAAATTGAAAGTAGTTGGCGCTATATAACATGAGTCTTGCTGTACGACCTTGTATATATAAAATGATGGACAGCTATCGACTAAATGGGAAAAAAAAATAAGGAGACATTTTGACTTCGCGCAAGTCCTGAGATAAGAGTCTTAAATAAAGCCCAACATATAAAGAAGACAAGAAAAACAAAGGAAACAGTAATGGACCCTCAATGAAACAAAACGCTTAGAAGCCGGCGTGGCGTGATCGATGATTTTGACGTGACAAAGGAAAATCAAAGCAAAAAACAATGCATTCGACAAGGTACCATAGACCAAGATAAAATCGGAAAACAAAGAAAAGGAAAAAGGAGAGAAAAAGAAGAAACAGACGCAATCTACTACCATCCACTTACATCAGCTCGTTCATGGGAAACGCCATGGCATTCATGGTCGTAGCCGTCGGTCCCCGTGTCTGATGCTGGTGCATGTGGAATTCTGGCATGGCGTGTGTGAGTGCTGTTGGTGATGCTTGCGTCATCCCAAATGCATTGCCCGGTGCCTGTACCTGGGTAGCCTGTTGTGCGAGAAATCCGGTAAACTGCTGCTGTTGCGGTGTGGGCTCCGTTTTGAACGTCTGCTGTCGAGCTACCGGCCCGAGAGGAGCTTCAATAGGAGACGCTTGTTGCTGCGGAGGCGGTTGTGTTTGCTGTTGTTGGGGTTGTGATGGTGGCTGATGTTGTTGTTGGGCTGCTTGTTGCGGTACCGGCGCAGTCGAGGTTTGTGCAGGCATAATGCCAGAATGAGAGAGGCTGCCCAGACGCATCTGCTGGATCTGCGTTTGCTGTGGCGGCGTCTGCTGTGCCTGCTGAGATCGTGGGGCTTGTTGCTGCATGGCCATCATGTCGGGCATCGAAAAGTCCGAGAGGCTCTGCTGGGACATTTCCATGCAGCTGCTGCTAATCGAGGTCGGTGACGCCGTTGAAAATGGAGACGTCATAGCCTGTGGTACTGACACGCCTCCAGTTGCCAGCTGAGGCGGATGCTGCTGCTGCTGTTGTTGTTGTTGTTGTTGTTGCGGCTGCTGTTGTGATGGTGGCGGCGGTTGGGAAACATCCCCAAGACTGAATTTTTGGTCAAACATTTGTGCAGGGGATTGTGCCAGCCCGGCATTTCCAAAGCCGTCAAACAAGTCAAGGGAGGCCATGATGTCAGGCATGTCATTCAACATGGGGTCGCACAGGAAGGCCAGCACATCAACCAGTTGGAATAAAACTAAAGGAATGAATCGCGTATTGCCCATGCGCAGCGCTGCTAATGCCTCAAGTAGAGTCTGCAGAAGCTTATGGGGGTTCGGCATGGCGGGGTTTCTAGGCATGGGACGCACAGAAAGAGCCGGCAATGCAGCCAAGGCCATGTTCAAAATAGTGTCTAAAACTGCGTTGCCCATAATTTCCATGCCCTGGTCGGGAAATATTGTGGGCAGATCAGTGAGAATCTGGGCCATGACGCCGCTGAATGCTGCATGCTGGTCACCAGCGCTTTGGATAGTAGTGTGCTGAAACTCCCACGAAAGATTTGTAAGCCAAGACTGGATGGTCTGATAGTCAGCAAAGTTTGACGAGTCTTGGGGTCCTAATGAAGCAACAAGCTCGGTGAGATGGCGCCGCAGAGACTCCACCTGTCGGATGTCGGTTGATTGTCTCAGCTTTTTCCACACGCTAATGATAGTGTCTTCAAGTGGACGGCTGAGAGATACGAGATGTGAAAAGAGGGTAAGGTCGGCACCGGTTTCGTCTGTTATTTCGGGAGGGGTGATAGATGGCTGGAGAGAGACTGGGTATTGTTCTTGCAGGGCAAGCAGTCGCTCAGTCGCCAGCACCTGCCAGTAGAGACAGCGGCGGCGATAGGCTTCGCAGGCACTCCACCTGTGGTAAGTCTCATCACGGCCCATATCGGCGACCTGGAACATGGTGGCGGTTTCCCGCAGGTAGAACCAAGCACGTTTCCGCAGATCGAGCATCTTGTGGCACGACGCCAGGAAGTACGACGTCACCATGGTTCCCAGAGTTGGTTCGCTAATGTAGTCATAGCCACGGCGCACACGAATGGCCTCGTCCATGAGCAGCTCTGAGGCCATCATGTTTGCCGAAGGAACATTCTCGAGCATGTACATGTCGAGGCCAGGCAGATGCATGCCGGGCTGGTAGAGGACAAAGGCGCAGAGGGCAGCGATCAGCGAATAGGCCTCGGCATCCTTGTCCATGTCGTTGAACATGCGTGTAACTTGGTTGTGCTCAAGTATGGGCATGGTGGCGTACATCTTGGTGAAGAAGAAGTGGATGCTTTGCTTGACAAGGTCGGCGTGAATGTAGCCCGGTGCTGGATTGGCCCCAGAAGGGGGTGGGACGACTGCTTGGCGATTTGTGATTCTGCAATGGAGACGAGCCAGTAGAGAGGTTTGGCGCTGGGTTTCGCGCAGTTCTGAGATCACTTTGGCACGGGAGCCCTTGGGGCCTTTTTTCTGGGGAATAGCATTGTAGGTGCATCCCAGCTGAGAAGAGTTGCAGTTGCGGCACGGATTCAAGCCATCGCACTTGACTTTGCGACGATGGCAAGCATCACAGGCGCGTTTGACAGCCTGAGTCATGTTTGAGACGAGGCCGCTCGACACCAGGTGCAGGCGGCGTAGATGAAGAGGGAAAAAAAAAAGAAAGGGACAACAAGAAGAGTGAGAAGAATAGATAGAGATGCACAGAGACTGGTTGTGCTTGTCGATTTGAGGATTATGTCGAAGATGTGTGCGTGCAAGTCGACGTCTATGGAAGACAGCGTTGGAAAAGAGGGAGGAGGAAAAAATAATAGAGGGGAAAAAAGTCGAAGACAAGAAGACTGAGAAAGCGACGGCGAGCACCAAGGAATGGATTCGAGGGGAATATAGAGTCCAGTTGAAAGAGGTCGAAAAGAGACAAAAAGGCGAAAAGGGACTAAAGTAAAATCTGGGGTCGAAGAGGCCAACCTAATAAAGTTAGCCAATCAGTGAGAAACATGAGAGGGCACTAGAGACCAGGGGCTAGGGGCTTTGGGTTCTTAGCACCGGAGAAAGAAGGGACAGAGGGAGAGGGAGGGAGAGGGAGGCCAGGTGGTGAAGATGTACAAATAGAGGGAGGGAGAGACTGGAAGAGAGAGAAAATCAAGAACGAAAAAAAGGAAAAGCTTCTACCATGCCCGTGTACTTGCAGCAAGTACTATACATTACATACCGCGATGCCTCGGACTATACAGGCCCTGATATCCGGGATACAGTCAACAAGCACACAACCGGGCGAGTGCCAGCAGCAGAAGCAGGAAAGAAAAAAATGGGGATAAAATCGAAAAAAGAAATTACAAAAATCAAAACTCAATCTTGCTTTCTTCTTTTTCTTGTTCTCCAAGGAGAAAACAGAGACAAGAGATGAAAGGATTCAAGGTGGCAACAAGCGGCAAAAGCAGTGCCAGCAACAAGGAAAAAGCGAGAAAATAAGAGGAAAGAAAGGCGGGGCAGCCAGGACACGGCTTGGAGCAGTGAGCTCGAGTCGCAAGAATAGAAGTCGAGCAGCGCACTGAGACGAGACACTACAGTGTGCTGTAGAATGTAGGGGAGAGACAAAGCCTAGCAGCGCTTCAGGCTAGCTGGGCAAAGCACCTGACTTTCTTTCTCTGGTCTCAGCAGCAAACATAGCAGCGCGGCTCTGGCACACTGCAATACAGTTCCGCCCAGTTGTCCAGCCTCAAGGCACAAACGGGCGTGCAATCGATCCGCCTGCTGTGCGGTATTCTTCTTGAGCTTGAGAGACGACACAATAGAGACAGACAATCTAGGAACAAGTGCACAAGCGTCAAGATCGATTAATTTCCAGCCGTCAATGTACCCCGTGTTTTGCTGCTGTCTTTGGCCTGCACGCTGGCTGCCGGGGGTCTCTTTGTGGTTGTCGCGAGGGTATTCGGCCCGGTTGGCGATTTACCTGGGGAAGCGGGGGCCAAGCACTCGAGTGGGAATGACGAAAAATGGGGAAGACAGCAGAAAGCTAGCCGGCAGATGGAGGTGATGATGACGATGGTGATGCTTGACGATTGTGGCGGTGATCTGATGACAGTGATGGTGATGGCGATAGTAGGAGGTGAAGAGCAAGAGCACGATGATAAAGCACAGCAGCAGCTGGACACAAGTGGCCTGTCACGCCGTCACCAGAACGGCAAGAGCAAACGAAAGAATTTGCACTTCCTTCCCTTTTAATTTTTTAATCGTCCATTTTTTTTACCCTTTTTCTGCTCTTTTTTTCTCCCCTCGTTTCTTTCTTATTTTTTCCTGCTTCTCTTCTTCCTTTGCTTTCTCGAATGGATAATCTGTCGATCTGCATGTATAGACACATGTGAGCCCTGTAGAAACAGCTAGCACCGCCCTATAGGTGCGCTAAAGACTAAGTACAGCCCCCGTTTTCTACATCCTCCCTCCCCGGGCCAGCCAGCCGGTTCGTTCTATCGCCCTTCCATTCACTATTCACTGGACACCACCACCGCTGCTGCACCTGCGTTCTTACTTCTAGCTGGCCATTGTTACCTTTTCGCAACACAGTAAACACTAACTCATTTTCTTTCCAGCAAAATGGATTGTTACCAGTATTCTAATAGCGCCAAGAAAGGAAGGGCTTTGTTTCTCAAAGGTGGAGTGGAGCTCCTCTTGGCTGCCCGGTGCTAAGTGCAAAAGTGCCTGGCCGGATATTGGAACATGAGTTCCCGGTAGCTCGTTGTAAGGAAACAAAGAAAAATCAGTAAGAGAAGGACAGACACGGAGGGCGGGGGGACAGGCAAGCAGGGTCGCCACCGCGAAAAAGCAAGCGAGTGTCGTCTCGATTCTTAATCGTGTCCTCTCTACCAACTCGATTCAAGCAGAAACTGGCACTGACAGCTGACACCTGGCATAGGCTAACCCCATCTTCTCTTCCTTCCCTTGCTTCCTTCTTCTCTTTACTGCTGCCTTCTTCCGTGGTGCCCGTCTGCATCATTCCAGGATCTACTGTGCTATTGCCACCTTGTGTTCTTTCACCCGTGTGTTTATTTCTCGCTTGGCCTGCTATTTCCCTGTCTCTGTTGCTGCTGCCGTTGCTGTTGCTGCTGCTGCTGCTGCTGCTGCTACTGCTGCTACTGCTGCTACTGCTGCTACTGCTGCTTCTGCCACCACTGATGCCGCCACTGACGCCCAGCAACACGGAACCCTGGATAAACAAATAACCAGCACGATGGCTTAAGCTTTGCTATCGCTAGTCGCTGCTTTAGCCCACATCCCCAATGTCGTGCCTCTTCATACGCAATCCAAATTGTTCTACGCTTGCTTACTCTCCTATTCCGCTTCTCCCTCTCCTCCCCTTCGTCTTCGCATGTTTTTCCTGGTTCGTCCTAGCTCGTACACTTCTCACGTGTTTTCAGCGCTTAGCCTGCACTAAACCGGAATTTTGAACCCTCCCTGAAACTAAGCAACCTCAAGCTTGAAGCTAGCTGAAGCCGTCTTCCATTAGCCCACTATAAAATTGCCAGGATCCACCCAAGCCCAAGCAGAAGCCACGCCAGCAGCCAGTAGCCCAGTAGCCCAGTAGCAGCAGAGAAGAGCGGGCCAGTCCAATTCCACCTTAGGTACTTGAGACAACAGAAAAAACTTTTTTATTACTTTTTTTTTTCCCTTTGGAGAAGAGGAGCCCGTTTTGTAAGGACAGGAAATACGACAATTCTTCTCCAAGCCACGCACCAGCTTCAGAGAGGCTCGTGTCTATGCTATATGTAAGCCCATTTTGCACGTATAGTATGCATGTGCTTTTGCTTCTTTTCTTTATTGGGGCTGTATTTGTCTTGTTTCTCGCTGACTGTGCAGCGGCACCTCCGCTAGCCCCTCTAGGTAAGGAGAAAGAGGGCAACCGGAAATGACCAAAGAAACAGTCCACCTTACAGCCCATCGTTGAGGATGCGCAGCTTATGTAGTTATGTAATCGGCCAAGTCCAGCAGCTTATAATTGCCGTACTGCAATCCCGAGGCTTTCGAGAAGCCCCAACTTCCTTCGCTAGCTGCCATTAACTTCAGCGACCTAAATCCAGAAACCCATCAGTGCATGTGCATAGCATGTGCACAAGTCTGCACAACCAGCCCATCTTGCAAAATTCCTCGAGCACACACACACACACATACATACACATACATACACATACATGCACCCTCCTTCGCTTTTTCTCTCGCTTTTCCCAAGCTTTCAAGCTCTATTCTTCCCCTCGTCTTCCAAAGTCTTCTTCTAAAGGCACTAAAAGCATCAAAAGCACAGAATCGTCGTAGATCAGAGCTCAACCACCAATCCTTCCGGGCGAGTTGTCGTGTCACCCTAGAAGGGCCGATTAGGCTCTCTCGTTCTGACTCCAGCCTTTTCTTTCCTAGCCTTTGCAGTTTTGTGCTTGGTCCTTCTTTTGTTCATAATTTTCCTCTAGGGTCCGGTAACCCTATTCGCACAAGTGTGTGTCGTAACCGTAACCTGTCTTTCCTTGTTTGGTTCTTCCTTTCTTCCGAGTCCGTCCCCAACTTCTATGCCATGTACCCCAGGTTTTTGGCTTGACATCTGAGACAAGAGACAATCTTGGGCCTTTTCCTTTTTTTTCGCAGCGTATTTCTAGGCCTTTCACGCGGTTTCTCTATACCAAGAAACATTTGATGTTCATTTGTTGGCACATTTTAATCACAACAATGGCATACCTGACTATGCTCTTTGTTCAAATTCTATAGATCAATAAATCACGCAATTACCTAGATAGTTCGTTTGTTTCTCTTTTAGCATGTTAGGGTTTTCTGTAAGCCCCCAACCTAGAATGTCTCACGACCCATGACGCATTTTTCTTACACCATGCATGTATTTAGTTCTCTTCTCAGTTCTTACTTGTTTCCTTTCACTAATCCCGCTTTGGCCGTTGGCTTAGGGCCTCATTATGCAGGAGGGAAAATATTTGGAGAAGTTGAACGACTGCTATTAACAGAAAAGCACTCTTTTTAAGGGGGGCCAATAGTAATAGTGAGCTATGGCACTAAGTGACCCAAGCACCTGTCAAGTCGCAAGTCGAAGTAGAGAACTGGAAGGAGGCAAAGCAACACACAGTATGAAGGTGCAAAGATAGAAAACGAAGGGTGGATTCACGGTTAGCATTGCAGAAAAAGCAAAAGTGCATGACATACACCTTGGAGCCTATCGACAGATAGCACAGAACATCAAATCAGCACAATCAAACCTTTTGCAGAAGGGCAAAAAACAGCAGTTTAGCCCGTGATAAGACCTCTATACGGGCTACAAGAGACGTATCAGTCGTGGGGCTTGGCGAAATGCATCATTGCTCGTGTAAAGCGAGGTGAAAGAGGGTTAAACCCTCTGGAAGCTAGCATACAGCCATGGGCCGTGTCATTTACTTACTATCTGTATGTGGCTCCGTAGCACGGGTAATGGGAGCCGCAAAGGGATGGAGGGGAGGGGAAAGATCGCGATTGGAGTAGTTAACCCAGCTATAGCGGGGCTGGTCTGAGCCTAGACTTGTAGTACGTTATGTCGGTTAGCGAGGGAACTGAGGTGGGAGATGGAAAGAAACTGGGAAATTGAAACGATGAAAGGAGGGAGTGAAGGAGGAGGTGACGAAGAGAAGACGTAGAAGATGGAATAGGGCTGGCGCAAAATGCCTGAAGCGATTTGTAGAACTCCGGAGAAGTAAAGGGAATGGCGGCTAAAATGGCAAATCAGGAGAGAGACTGAGAAAATCAAGCAAGAAACCAAGAGCCAGGGCAGACCAAGAGAGAAACAAAGAATAAGATCCAGAGAGAAGCTGGAAGGGGACTCAAAAGCCCAAGAACTAGAGAAGCCCATCACGAATATTAGAAGAAGAAAAGGCATTCAAGAACAAGATACCCAAAAAAACTCAAGAAGGATCAGGATAGGAGACCAAGAAAAGGACGAACGAGACGCTTATCCCAAGAAAAAAGTATCACAGGGAAAGCAACCGAGAAAATCTCTCTTTTTGTGAAACATAGAAGTAAAAGGGAAAAGGAAGCCAGCGGGGAGGAGAGCAGCTCTGGAGCTGGGGCAGCAAAAGATCCTATCTAGAAAAAGACGAGAAGCAAAGACAAATAGACAAATATGAACAGAGAAAGACGGACAGTTGGAGGAAGAAATCAACAGGAAGTGTGCCATGATAGGCATCAGACAGAGGACAACGAGGACCGCGATAGAAAAGGTCAAGGATGACTAGCAGATGAATGCTGTACCGAGTAGAAACAAGAGCTCTGGGATGAAGAGTAGCATAGGGCCACAAACGGGAAAAAGGAAAAGAAAAACCACCTAGGCCATACGACAGCTCAGCTGGATCCCTTGCTGTATCTTTTCGGTGACAAATCTAGTTGCCAGCATCTTGCGCAACGGGCTAGACACAAACATCTTGCGCTCTGTTTTGCCAACACGGTAACGCAACGGGACATGAGCGGCTGCATGGTTGTATATAGCTCGAGCACGAGCTGCCTGCACCACGGCGCTCATAGCAGTTTCTGCTGTAGGACCTGTCGATTTGACAGTCGCTTCAAGTCTAGTATTTTGCGATGATGCCAGCTCGAGAGCGGCGCTCGTCATTATGGGAGATTGCAAAGGGGCATTGGAAGAATGCACTTCTACTTGGCGAGATTTGAATCTCTTGAGATAGTAGGGGTCAGAATTAACAGAGCTAGAAAGGTAGTCATGAAAAAAGACTGCAGGAGTATCAGTGACACTTGTGATTGTGGTCTTCCGTGGTAGAGGCAAGTGCAGGTCGCACTCATCGGCATCAACAATGGTGCTGGCAGGAGACATAGCCATAGTTGACAAGCGCAAAGCCTGTGCGGAGTCAAGACTGGAAGTGAGGTTCCGAGCATTGGCTGCCAAGACGACTGCGTGCTTCAGCTTTCGCTGAGCATCTACATGTTGGAAGCTCACGTCATAGAGAACGTCGTCGATAGCCATCGTGATGGGAAATGGATACAATAGACTGTGTTGGGAAGTTGGACGAATGAACTGCTGCTGTAGATAGAGCATTAATAAAAGCTAATTGGCAAAGCATACACGTGACAAGAGGCAAACTTACATGAAAGTGAATGTGTAAAGAGACAAGGGGAAAGGACGGACAAGAGACGACAAGAGAACTGGACTGATCAAAGAAAGAATCGACGGAATAAGATAAAAGAAAGAAGGCTCGATAGTTGGACTGCAGGAGGGAGGAAAGGAAAGTTCACACAGGTTACCTAGAAAAAGAAAAGAAGGGAATTTGAGAAGAGGAGGAACAACCTGCTTTTTATATTTCTATCAAGGCCTCTGGCTGATTATGCACTTGCCTTTAGAAACCCAGGAGGGTACCTTGCTAGCCAGCAATTTGCTCGACCATTTGCTTAGCACCTGCCCGAAAAGTGCTTCATTGAAAATTTCTTTTCAGACAGGGAGGCCCCCAGGGTAAAGTCTTTGGGCCTATGTTAAAAGTATCGCGATCTATTCATGGTGTTTTCTGGTTATCTGTGTTCCTATACCCGCCGGCGCTGTAACAGCCCTGGCTAAAAGAGAAAAGAAGTGAATAGAACTCACATCCGAGACGAGCATAGATGACGGGAAGCGTGAATATCAATCCAAGCACAAATAGCATGCTCTTGATCATCTATGAGAGTTAAGTAACAGCACTTACACAAAAACAGCCAAAAGTATTTTGACGCAGTACTGTTGGGAAGATTAAGTATGCTGGGCATTAGCTAGACAATATCTGCGACTGGGGAGCTTGCTGGCCTGTTTAAGGCAGGATTGAAACAGCTTCCTAAGCCTTACTTGGGTATCGAAGATGCTGAGACCATAATGGTCCATGATATCTAGCGCTTGAAGTAATAACTTCACTCGTAACTTCACTTTTCAAGGTTCTGCCCCTCATCACTTCATCCAACCTCTTCTTATTTGTTCCTTCCATCGCAATCCATGCTGGGCCGCTGTGTCGGCCAGGTTCTTTCCACATCCTATCGCCGATGAATCATCTCCACTATGGTGTCATGCTTTTCTCCATTTCAATCATAGCAGCCCTAGAAAAACAGTCCCAATCAGAACGTGGGAGCAGCCACCGTTGAAATCACTTATGATGAATCTTTCGGTTTGGAGAAGTGGCAATGTGAGGATAACGACGAGAGTGCGAGCAGATTGGCGTATTCCGGACTTACAAGCAGCGCGTCTTCAACCAACTTATGCAGTAAACGGGGCTACAAAGTTATTACCGTTGCAGTACCTTGTTGGCCGCGGGCCGCTGGGCCAATAATAAGTTGGAGCTTCGTTTGCCCGAAATGTGGCCTGTAGCCAATGATAAATCGGCATTCCGTTTTCCAGATGATGGATTATACCTCTTTGAGCAGGATGGTGCTTTTTCTCCCTTCGCGTCTGAATATATCGCTAGGCGCTTGAAGATGGGAGGGAGTGATTAGGAGTCTACCTGCCAAAATGAGCGATACGAAGGTGGAACCTATTAGAATAGGAGGAAGAGGTAAGATAGGCGGCCCGGCCCATGAGACCATCAGTCCGTGTGCCTTCCATTCAGGAAAAAGGCCACATGAGCGGCAATATTTTTCAGTGGGTAGCTGCCATTTAGAAACAAAGAGAGTCATAGCAAAAAAAGAAGTGTACAGAGAAGTGTAGAGAAGCACATCACACAGAGGGGAAACGTTTGGTAATAGTTTGAAATGCCCACACCCTGCGATTTGCAGATGCAGTGTTGGGTTCAGCTCTCGTTTCTTTAGAATTGGCGTTTCAAGAACACAACGTCACAACTAGGTGGAAACCGGCTTTGGGCTTGTGTGACGTGAAACAAGCTACATGTGAGCACATGGAATAATGAAATGGGGCCCAGGATTTGGGATTCTGCAAACTTCACATGGGCTGAGGGGCAAGCTGAATATCAGCCAGCGGAAAAAGCTTGCTAGCAAGCTTGGGAAACAGGCAGCGAATCATTTTTCAAGAGCTGCGCGGTCCGTTATTAAGGTAGCACGAGGGTCTGTTCTATTATAACCCTAACACAAACACATGAAGCGCGAGAAAGATGTCAAAACACTTGTGAAAGATGAGAGAGCTTCAAGAAATGGAGGGACAATGAAAACTGGCGGCTGCCGCTGCCGTTACATTGTCTCAAGCGGGTGCCTAAGAATACCAGAGATTTTGTGGTTTCTAGCGGGCTTGCAGCGTTTTTGTGAACCCTAAGACCAGATGCCTTTATCTCTGAGCCGCTTATGATGATGCTAGCGGGCAACCACCACGCCGATGACCGTGTCTCGCCATATCCTGCTGCAAGTACGAGTCTGGATCAGGTGGACGTAATGTGAGTGTGGACTGTCTAAATACGAACTAGCGATGCTAATACCACACTCCTTTCTCTGAAGTAGGTCTGACTTGTCGCCCAAACGACCGAGACGAATATAGCGGACGCAATACATTGCGACACCATCACGAAGCGATCAGCCTACTCTCCTTTCCGAATTAGCACTTTCAACACCAAGTTGAACACAGTGCATGCTTAATGTTCCGCCCCCCCCTTTCCAAAACAGACTAGCCATCAAATGGCCCTTCTTTTGTGGCCTTCAAAGTACTTTTCTGTGTATCCTTGTTGCATGGAATTGGCCTTTATTTGGCTGGCTTGTCTTACTCGGTCAAGACCAAGGCGAAGAAATATCAGGCTGGAACCTGGACACTGGAACAGAGAGACCGACTTTTCTGTCTTGGCTGTTGCATCGCTTTTTGCCTTGCTGTCTCCCCCCCTCCCCGCCGCCTGTTCCTCTCCTCTCCCCTCCAACGCTCCTATCTTGGCTGGCTTTCAGTCTTCATTGGCTATGGCTAGCGAGGGCCGCTGCAGGTTTCGGGGCGGTGTCACGGTTACACGATGTGTGTGTGTGTGTGTCCATATTTGTGTTTTAGTTGGGGTTTGTGCAACAAGCATAGCCACAACAGCATAGTATGGTTGAAGTAATAGGAGACGATAGAAGTGTTGCTGCCCTAACAAACGTGGTCTACATAATTCAGTCAGGCTTGCGGTACAGAGATAATTTCACAGGCCAGGCAAAGTACCGATACTACAAGCACGCAAGAAAAGTCTCTGCGGTGATAGGCATGCGACATAGTACGTACTTGCCTGCTTTTCTGGCGGAGTTTATCACGACGTTGAAGCTCTTGAAGAATTTCCTGCTCTCCCACCGCGCCTACTGCCCCAGAAGTCTTCTTCTAGACCCTGATTGTCTTTGTTGTCTAAGTATCTTGTTCTCTTATCGGCTGGTCTGTCCCCCATTTGTGTCCCGGATCAGGTTCCACTGCAATTTCTCCCAGTTTCTATATTTTTTATTTTCCACCTTCGTTTCATCTCAACGTCGCCTCTTGTGCTCTTATCTAAACCTCCAGTCTGAACCTTTGTCAAGCTGCAACATGCATGAATCAGAATCAATGCCGTGCAGTCTAGCTTCGCAAGAAGCACAAGGGAAAAGAAGAAAGGCAGGCATAGGATTGAGTATGGTACAAAGGAACCAGAACAAGAAAGCTATAAAGGCACGTCAAGACTTCGGGCTCTATCTCTTTAGAAGCCATGCTGAATGACTGGAAGTATATCAACGACGAAGCCTCTCTTCTGCTGCCCCCCCCCCCCCAAATCCTAGCGTCTTCCATAAACTCAAATAAGGGGCTGCATAATTCCTTCATATTTGTCCCAAGCCACCAGGTTAGTTTATTCCATGCTTGAATTTGTTCTCTATCAGTTTTGTTCTTTCTTTCTTCGGAGTCTTCAATCGCCACAAGCCAATGTCTCTTCTCGTCTTGGGCTGCCACTACTTGCTTCTATGTCTCTGATTCTATCTACTCAGAGTCTATAGCAACAGTCGATGCCGTGGCTCATCATTCCGCCGCCAAATGATAGCTGAGCGCCGTGTCTTGTCCTACTGGAGCACGAGCAAATATCTGAGGTGTATTTATAGTTAGCCTGGCTCAAAAACGGCCTCTTTTATTGTAGCATCCACCATGTCCACCCATATAGTTGCGGGCAAAAGTCCATTGATTCTTCTACTTTTTCTTTTCCTAAATCTTCTGTTTTACCTAAACCTCTCCGCTGGTGTTTCTCTCTTCTAATTTCTACTTGCCACAGCCTTTTGTTCTTTTGCCTTTCCAGAGGCACATCAAAGAACGTTTTCTGAGTCCCATCTGCCGCCAGTGGCCTGCAAAAGCTAGATCATAGCTGTTGCCTGTCCAAAATATATTTCCTTTCTATTTGGCATCCATTACTTAGTTTTACTGCTTGGGCTTTGCCTAGGGGCAAAACTAATACCGCCTTAAGCTCCAGACCGACCTGTGCTCGTCTAATCGCGGTCTTCCTAGCAGGGGAAAACAAAAGGAACGACAGCCCATGATAAGCCACAAACTTATGAACCAGGTCATCAACTTCGGCTTCAAGTTCTTACAGCTATCGCACTTACACATCTGACGGTTTCCCGAAAAAGGTGGTTTTAGGCGAGCGTCGGAGCTATCCCACTTTAGGAATCTAATAAGCCTGAAGAACTTTGTATCTTGACTACGTATCAACTGCTTTTGTATAATACATAACGGTTGGTACCTGTATCGTACGTCCCTTTAGCTCTCCTTTGTTATTCTCCCTTTCCTTCCTATTTTGCGGTGCATAATGGTTGACTAACGCACCACAAAGAACTACAAAGCATACAACTACTATCTTATACCCACAACATCACCAATATGTCGTCGGGCAGCCAGGAAAAGGAGACAAAGGATGTTAAGCTTTGTGCTCTCAAGTCCCCTCTTGCTTCTTCCGCTGCTAAAAAAACAACTGCCTCTTCATCCACCAGCCCCGGTTCACCTTCTGGCCCATCCAGCTCCCACTCTAAAAAGGACGAGGACGGAGATTATATTCGCCGTATAGCTACTGGTGATCGGACCGATAGCAATGCCTCTCTGACGGCCGATGGTGCCATCCGTACAGAAGCCGAAAAGGCACTTGTGCGCAAGTTGGACCTACGTATCATGCCTGCCATATGCCTAGCGTGGATGCTATTCTACCTAGACCGTGCTGCTATCGGATTCGCCCTTACCAATGGAATGGTCAGAGAATTGAGGCTACATGGCGTACAGATTAACGTCATGATGATGCTATACTATGTGCCATTCATCATTCTTAGCATCCCCGGAAATTTGATTCTGCGCCGCGTTGGCGCTGGAAGAATGATATCAATCGTTGTTATTTCCTGGGGGATAGTCACCACATTCACCGGCTTTGTCAAGTCATATGGAGCTTTGTGTGTTATGCGTATCTTGATGGGAATCACTGAAAGCTTTTTCCTCGGCGGTGTCATGTTGTATCTTGGCTTCTTTTACACTGCGAATGAACTTACATCACGTACGGGAATCTTCTACTCCAGTACTTCTATTTCGGCAGCCATTGGTGGCTTGTTGGCCTCTGGGCTGGGCGAGATCAGAACAGGTAAATACATTGGCTGGTCTTGGATATTCTTCATTGAGGGTATCATCACCGTGTTGATTGGCATTGGGTCCTGGATTATACTTCCCATCCGACCTGAGACCTGCAACTTTCTGTCCCCCTCAGAGCGACAGCTGGCCCTTACACGCATGAGAGAAGCAGATATGAAATACCAAAGCTGTGACTCTGGATCTGCTGATGTTGCCGAGTCAGGGCGGACTAGCGACAACAACAATAGTGAGACCGGAACTGGTACCTTCCACCATATCACAAAACTTGACCAGAAAGTGGCTGGTGGCATGCAACATGACCGTCTTGAATGGCCCGCTGTGAAGCGCGCTCTGTTGAACCCCCTAACGCCGATGATGGCACTGTCATGCTTCTTCAATATTGAAGCACTTTCCAGTTACATAATGTTTTTGCCGACTATTGTTTCTGTGATTGTTGGGGATGGAAACCGTCTCAAGGCTAACCTACTCACTGTTCCTCCTAACATTGCCGCTTTTATTGCTACGATTGCAATCACCCAGTGGAGCCAACGCTGGGGCCGTAGCGGAATCCCTATAATCTTCTGCGGATCAATGGCAACCCTCGGCTACACACTACTATTAATCGGAAGTGAGACTCGTGGCCCATACCAAATTGTGCCCAGCGTGCAGTATGTCGGGACATTTTTTGTAGGTATGGGTGTCAGTGCCTTGCCGCCTATTGCTCTAGCTTGGGTTAGTGTCAATACTGCACCACATTATGTCAGAGCTCTAGTCCTGGGCTTTGTTATTGCAATTGGAAACACAGCATCATTTTTATCATCGTTTACATATCTCAGTGAAGAGGCGCCCAAGTAAGTTTATTTACTGCCAAATGTGTTGTTTGAAATCAGTACTAATCAAGAAATCCGCCCTGTCTAGATACACCACTGGCCATTCGATCAATCTTGGATGTCTTTGTGCCCTAATCGTTGTCGGTATATCTATACTTACGTGGATGAAGTGGGAGAATAGCAAGCGCGCACGTGGGGATCGTGATCACAGACTTGACCCTTCCAACTATCAAGGGCGAATGTCCAAGGAAGAATACGAGCTCCATCTTGGTTGGGATCATCCAAAGCACCGCTTCCAAATGTAAACTGGGGAGCAGAAAATAGGTTGACCTAGGTCATACGCACTGATGAGATGGCTAGTTTGGAGTTAGGTTAGACTACAGAGATAAAGATTAGTTAGGGTTACTCGCAAAAGCCATACCCCAATATCAACGCCACAAGCACTTGACATAAAAGCGCCACATGAACTCAGAAGCTTTGTTGCAGGAAGCTCCTTCCTTTCCCCTGTACCCCACAGTTATAGTTGAGGGGGGCTGCCTCTTGAAAGCTGTTACAGCAACTACTTCAATGCCAATACATTATAGAACAAGGGAGAAAGACACGAACACATGTGAAGGTTGAAAGCTGCAAATCAACTAGGCAGTTGCTTAATGTTTGTAGAATCTGGGACAAGTGCGCGACGACTCACAGTTATAGGGATACTTTTCCATTCCCATTTTTTTCCATTCCCCTCTTTTCTGCATGTTCTTCGCTTTTATCATTGCAGTGCGCGATTCTCCTTTTTTTTATACAGTCGCCTTTTCATTACGTTAGGCGTGTGTGGATTAGCCGGGCCTTAATTGCTGGACAATTTGACCGACCGCTGTTTGGGGTGATCCTTTTTCTCGTTGGCTGGCTATCTCCTTACATCGACAAGTATACAGACAGACAGCACAGCTTCACACCAGAAAACGGTTGGCACAATTTGCTGTGTACTCACTCCTTTGGATTTTAAGTACATGTGGGGGAAAGCTCTGGCTTGAAGTTCCCGTCAGGAGATAACATAACAGCAACAACGCTCCCCGCCTCGCGAATACAAGCAGCACATTACAACCTTCGCCCATCATGGACTTTGTAAGAGAAGATATATTAGAAGCCACTAAAAAGTACAGACAATCCGCCGCTAACTGCACAACTTGACAGTGGTCTCGGTTACTTGCGTCAGCCGGTGTTCCGGCTGGTAAATCTCGAAAAGATGCTGCCAAAGACCCCGCCAAACGGCTGCATCGTTTCGAAAAGGAGTATGGCCAGCTCTTGGTGAGTCCCATGCATGATCTCCGCTAATACAGGGCAAGATGTCGTGTGTCTGGGAAGCTAACACTGTTCTTTGCGTACTAGCACCTATGGAGAGTCTCGGGCAATTTATCAATAGACGAAGATGCGATCGAAAACGTTGAACTACGACTTCAGCAACTCACGGAAACCCTCAGCGATGAAACTCGACGCCCGCTTCCGCACCCATGCATCCAATTCGCCGCCCTCAAGAAGATATATGTTCCCATTGCCAAGATTGCGTCCTCATCGGGCCATGAGTGGATTGTCAATGAGACTGTTTTGTTTTTTGCTACACTTATTGAAAGCGAAGAAGAAAACTTTGTCGAAAACCTTGACTTTTCCAACAGCCTGACCGCCCTCCTGACCCGGATTACCAAAGAGCGAAATAACGGCTCTAGGTTGAGCCCAGAGACAGAAGAAAGAGTAGTCGAGCTTGCTTTTAACATTACAACCAAGCTGCGATTGTCACCAGAAATCTTGCCAGCCTGGTTTAGGGGCGGTATGTGCGAAGACCAACAGCAACCGACGTCACAGCAGCTACTCCAAGTTAATGCGCAGATAACGCCATCTCCCACTGGGCACACTCGCAATACTAGCTCTACCAGTCATACAAGCACTGGACAAGGTGTTAGTACTGACACTGGCAGTGGTAGCGTGGGTAGTCTTGGTAGATTTACTGGTCGGACGCAAAAGCAAGATTTCCCTCTCTTTTACATTCTCATGGACTACATCCACCACGAAGGCAAGATAGGTGACTTTGCCCGGACTGGGTTGCTGTATATTATTGAGGCTTCTGCAAATGCCACTACCTTGGAGCAGTGGATCGTGGAGAGCGATTTGTCAACACTTATGGCCACTGGATTGGGTGCCCAATACAGCCAACTTAGCCGCAAGTTAGTAGTAGACTACGTTCCGGATAATCTGCCACCGGTTCTTGCGTTTTCCGACTACCAGCATCCACCTCGCACCTACGAGATCGAGTCGTCATGCTCAGCACAGTTTCAGGCTCACTTAGACGCCTTTCTCTCGCACCTGTTGTTTTGGCAGGATGTCTTGAACCACTGCAAATCCAACGAGATCAAGTCTACTCTTTTAGAGCACTTCCAGGTTATTTTCCTACAGCAATTGCTCTATCCTTCGTTGCTCGAATCCTCCGATATCGATGGAGGATCGTCGGTGGCGGTGTTGACGTACTTGAGACGGATTCTAGAGTCTCTGGATCACCCCGACATGATTAACCTGATTCTGCACTACTTGCTAGATCTGCCTGGCCCTTCTTCACCTGGAGATGCACTTGAGGCAGACAAACATGGCGAGAGATATGATGGAGAAATAGAAAATGATGGCAATGACATAGAAGACGGAGAAGACAACATGATTAGCGCGGCTCGAAAGCGCAAGAGTATGGATTTGGCTACTATGCTCGCTCGGACTAAGCCTGATATTTCGTCTGGCCCTCTGCTTTTCAATTTAGTCGATCTGATTTTGGCCTGCCTGCGATCTCACAGTCAACAAACGATTCTCGTTACATTGCAGCTTATTTCGACTATTATCAAGCGTCACCACCGCTATGGCGTCATCACCCTTTTGCGTACTGAGTCAACCCCTGGAGAGAGTAGTCGACGCACTATGGGTGCTCACAGCCAAGAAGTCGAGTATTTGATGTCTCTTGCAAGTGTCATTGGCGGGGAAGACAACTTTGAACAAATCTACGAGTCTGTTGTTAAAGACACTACTACCAAGGTCGAGGGACATTTGTGTTCACTGAAGCTGGTGTCCCCAAATGCTACTACCAGTAACCATGGGCTACCAACTATCGCTGACAGTCTTCCCGGAGCGCCGCGGGAGGTACGGAGTCATACGCTTCGGCCCGACGACCCACTATTAAACGCTGCCTTAGACCATCTGGAAACATTCCTGCTAAATCCAGTTGATATGAACCTCTCACTCACCGAGACTCTCACGGATCTAGCCACTTGTGGATTCATGAATCTTGAGGGCTGGCTTCTGCGTCACCCTCACAAGTACATGTTTGATGAGAATTTGGAGACACCTTTGGGCGCCAACACTGGAGAGGATTATGAAGATGAGGATAGCACAGCTGAATCATTAGCGTCATGTCTCCCCCCAGAACCGGACTCGCCGTCATTTGCAGAGTATCAGCGGAAACAACAGCTTATTGCCTGCCGAAGACGACCTAGATGGGAATCTCTGCCTCGAATGCTTGTAATATTAGATCATTTGTGCAAGCAGGTTTCCGCATACCGCGAAAGTATCCCGCGGTTCAATGAGCTGCTGCAGCAGAGACGCGAGGCCTTCCAAATGGCCGATTCCGGAATGGCTTTCCCGCCGCGACGGATGCGCGAGCCGCCCACGCCAAACTATGAAATGTTGCAAGCACCATCGCTGTTTACACGATCTGCATCACAGTCACGAGCTGCATCGCCCGTGCGCGGGCTAGAAAGTCTTGCCAATACCTCGCCAGTTCGAGGATTAGAAAATTTTGCCAACAAGATTTTTGCAGAGCTAGGTGTCCCTGAACTTGGGTCTCCCCCCCGACGGCAGAGCACACCGCAGGCTCAACCTATCGTTCAGTCTCAGCCCCAATCGCAAATGCGACTGCCAATTCGGGATCGCAAGGAAGCCCTCTCTCCAAGTCTGTTTCCTATTGATACGCGCACGGCAAATCTGTCGCCGCCCGGCCCATCAGCTGGCGGCAGTGCAATGGGCGAGAGTCGACATGATTCACCAGTAGCATCGCAAGTGGCTGTGTTTGCAGCTATGGATCAGAGCATTCTAGCGCGCAAGGTCGGGGCACAAGGCGGATTAAGGGAGTCGATGAGACCTACAGGCTTGACATCAAAGGCAGATGCCAAAGAAGAAAGAAGCAATTTAGGCGATGGCCCGGTAGGAAGCAAGGAAGTAGATGGTGAGGAAGGGCAGGAGGAACAACAGAGAGACACTCGGGCTGAAGAGCCAATGGCCGGAGATAAAGAAACTGAACCGGAAGCCGGTGCTGCAGCAGGCAGTCAAGATGGCAGTGGTGCTTCACAGACTATTTCATCGCAGTCTAGCGTTCGCGACAGCGAGCCAGCGCCCGAGATTGAAGTTACTGTGTCGCACATTTTGACGAATGTGGTGATACTACAGGCGTTCTTGTTCGAGTTGTCGGCGTTGGTGCAGGTACGCGCAGGGCTTTTCAATGAGGTTCGCTTTGTGTAGGTAGAAGACGAGAAAGGTGGAGAGAAGTTTGCTATCTGCTAGAGAGCAAGAGGCATTCTAGTCTGTCTTGATTCTACACCAAACTTTTTTGACATGATGTTGAATTAGTAGTGGCGCAATGACATATTTGTACTACGATATCAAGTCATATATCGCAACATATCATCTAAACTAGATCAACATCTACCACGCTAGACGTGTTTCGAATTTCAAAGGTCATATTAAATTGCAGGTGTCTATCTATATTCATCTATTTTTCTTCATGTATGTGGCCGCCACCACCGCGCATTGCTGAGCAGAAGGCTCGCCTCCTTTTGTATCTATGATTTCTATTGCTGCTTCTAAGTGCCTTTTGTCCATTGTGAGCCTGTTTTCACTTTCTCTAGGTGCGTCCGACTGGGAAGTGCCACTAATCTTGCGAATAGTTCCTCTGCTAACCTCGAAGTATATTCCCATCTACCCATTGGTTAGATTGACGGCCCTGTTCCGTTTCATCTAATCTGCTGTGTTAGCCCATCTAAGTGCCTACGCCACTCTTTTAGCTACATTGCCACTAACCACTAAGGGTCGTGCAAGGGGCTGAGCCTGTACCGAGGCCAGAGCTGAAGGCGTACGTGCTGGGTACAAAGATGGGGGAATCCAGCGAGCCACCAGCAGAAACTAGAGGAGCTAGGGACTCTAGACTGGTAGCTCCAGAATCAGGAGATGAAATAACAGCAGTGATGGCGTCACTAATGGGCGTCGACGAGTTTGGGAGATGGGATATCTCGAGGGCCGAAGGAATCACCTCGATACCCTTGGCAGATCCCTTGGGCAGGAATTGAGGGTTAACCCAAGTGGTCTGCGAGTAAGACGGCTTAGTAGCTGTCTTTCTAGAGGCAGAAGTGGGGGGGACCGACGACTTTGTTCTGACCCCAGAACTGTCTATGCGACGGACCCGAGGCCCAGAGGCGGACTCATCAGAGCTCAGAAACTTAAGCTTGTCTGTCTCTGGGCGATCCTCAAGAAAGACGGCTGGAACTAGAACCGATGTGTTCCCAAGGGCTATGCGGGGCCCAAACAGGCGATCTTGGACAAAGGACGCCACAGCCGACGTGAGATCTGCGTTTTCGAAGTAACTACGAGTCACATCGAGCTCGCGGCCTGAATCGCAGAACGCGTCGCCAGCGTTACAGACAGAGAGAGTGCGGTCCACATTCTTGATGCAGACGGACATGGAGGGACGCACCATGCGGCCGCTACCAGTGGCGGAACCAAGGTTCCATGGGACACTAGCATCGTGGCCACGGTCGCTGAACCGAACATCAGCAAAGACTACGACAATCGGATCGAAGTGGTTAGCAGTGGGCACACATAAAGAGCACAGAGGGTTAGACCAAGTAGCTTTACTTACCATGGTGGCGGAAAACCTGCTCCTTCACAAACGGCTCAGGCTTGTTGTAGACCGGCTCCATAAACTGGATTGGTGCCGGCCCGCACGACAGACTGGACACGGCAGTGGCCCCTGTACCCTGGCTTAAAAACGCAATTTCGGCCTGGGGGTTTGCTCCAGTAATACGCCGGAGGGCCTGCATCAGCTCAAGCGTCACGTCGCCGATGTGCACGAAGTCCAGCTTGTCAAACTGCTCGCTCACATCCAGGCCCAGGATAGAGCGCTCCTGCGCCGACAGGCCCTCAAAGTCGGTGTATCCGACCTGGACAATAAGGGCACTTTGCCCCGCCGGGATAGCAGCACGGGCAATAGAAAATAGTCCATGTAGGCTGTCGTGCTGGTCGTGTCTGTCGGGGACTAGCACAATAATCTTCTCGGCGGCAGCAAGCTCACCCAGCGCTGTATGACGCACGGCTTTGATAGTGCCGTAGCGTACCCAGGAGTATGCATCTTCGGATGCAGCACGGAGGACAAAGATGCCATCACGAATTCCAGCAACGACACCCCCAACAGCGCCGCAAACCTTAGAGACAGCCCGATCGATGGCTTGCATTTTGTCCAAGGTCAAGGAGGGAAGAATAGAGTAAAGAGAAGGGGAAGAGAGAAGAAAGATAGCAAAGGGGACGAAGACAAAGGATGGGGGGTGACAAGCAAAGGGAAGGGTTGGCAAAGTGGGGAGACTGGGGCAGAGACAAAGTTATTTTGTTTGAGGTCGAAGGGAAGAAAGAAATCTGAGCCCCCAGAGTTGGGGATGGCATCAACGCTTATTTATACATTTTCGAGTCCCTCACAAGATGGAAATGCCTGTGCAAAGCCAGGTGAGCCATTGCTTCTAGGCAGCTATTGTGCGCCTGCCAACCCTTCAGACTCTGACTCTTTTCATGACAACCACTGCTTGGAACTCATGTACTAGTGCCTTAAAACATGTAGTTTTAGAAAGTCAGCCAGTCAAAGACAGTGAGTCACAATGCAGGTATTCCGCTTCCAGCAATCTTGAGAAGAATTTCAGCCAGTGACTTCCAATTCTAGGTCTTGTTGCTGCCTACAGGACCCGCAGGCTAAGTTTATCTGATGTTCGTTTTCAAGATCGCCACTAGGAAATAGTCACTAAAGACTGTCAAAACTAGTAGCCAAGTAGATAAAACCACCATGACGTCATTATAGTAAGTTTCCTAGGCTACAACATTAGTTCAAGCAAACCCAAACGTTCTTCCTTAGCTAGGAGTGCCCATTGGGCCACAAGGTACGCTTGCCAGAAGCTTCCACGATCTCCAGTGCTGCAAATGCTGACTCATGCCACAATCCAGTTCTATCTGATTCTTTTGCCTCGCTTCTTTCCAACGGAGATCAAGACAATCCTAGTCACAGGTCCAGCACGCCCGCAAACGTAGGTCACTCGCGGGAAAGAACAGCCGTCAAATTAGACAAGCGGCTCTAGCTCCAGCAAGAAACGCAGTCCGCTGTGGGGCCCGCATGTGACACTATTGACTTATCGTTTGACAAGCCCAACGCAATCAGACAATAGCCGCTGTGCAATGCCAACGCCAATGTCATCCCTATGCAGAAAACCCCTAAAAGACTACGCGATTTAGGCAGCTTCCTTTTTGCCCACAACATGAATAAGACGAAGCTACCGCAAGAGCAACTACGTCAACTGCAATTGCCACAACACAGCACTATCGAATCCGCCAGCCCCACTTTCGGTTATAGTTTATCAGATGAAGAAGTAATAGCCCTAATAAATGCGACGAAAACAACGACAATGAATCATAACGCAGAAGAGGGTTCATTTTTAGAAGCTTACTCGAGTAACAGCTCCGTGGATAATGTGTTCAGATTATTTGCCAGAGTTTATGTTCATTTGATCTGGCGCTGGGGTTGATGGGACCCGCCTACCTAGTATTTACAAACTTCCCTCAACACACACTCCAGTCGGATTATTCCATGCTCCATCGATAGCTCGCTTCCACATGCTTGTAGGGTCTCTGATTGAATCAAGAGTGAAGAACAGGCGGCAGTCGGCCGGGTCGTCCAAGAACTGCAGCGGCGTGTTCAGGTCATTTTGGTTGAAAGAATTCTTGCCATTGACCGAGCCAGCTGAAGCCGGGTCTAGCGCGCGCTGCAGCGCATAACCTTCGGCCAGTGTTTGCAGCTTCGCATTGGCTGCAGCCTCATCACGCTGAATGATGCTAGCAGAAGACGCCTCGCTGAGGCTCTGTGCAATCGGGGCTGTGCCCGACGTACTGGCAGGCGCAGCAGTCTCGGTTTTTGCGTCCTTAAGCGTCAGCGCAGCTGAGGCAAGACTACTCAACTCGTTAAAGGTGAAAACCTGGGCGCCCTCGACACCGCCAATCACCTGTTGCTTGCCATTCTCGGGCTTGCCGCCAACAACGACAGTCTTGACCCCATGTTGCACCATCAAGGACGCAAAAAGGGTGCACGTCGATCCACACGTACCATCAGTTAGCAGCACAATGTTCTCCGGGCTGAAGGGCGCAGTAGCATCTGGGTTTGCCTTGTTTCCGGTGCCGGTGATGTTGAACACATTGTTGGGCTTGTCCTGGGGCGCGGTGAAGTAGGCCGTAAACGCCTCGCCCCCCAGCGTAACAGCGGTCAGCAGCTGGTTGATGTCGGCAATCTTCTCGCCCTCAGGCGTTTGCAAATTGCCATCAGTAGGGCGGAGGTTTTGGGCAATGGTGCTAGAAACAATGGCCTGGGCGGCTTGCAGCTGAGCCTGGTCCATGCGCTTTGCAGCATCGTCACTGAGATCAACATTCCCGATCAACTCGCCAAGGAGTTTCATGCTGTCGCTCAGAGCCATGTTGACAATAGGAGTAGCAGCGGTGTTAGGAAACAGATGGGCGTATAGCTCCTGCCCAGCAAGAACGTAGCCTCCACCGTTGGCTAGAAGATCGATAACGAGGCGCTTCTTGTTAGACTTGCGGGTGGAGTCAAAAAAGCTGCTCAGAGTCGCTTGCAGACTATTCAGGTATGTGACAGCATCAGTGGCAGAGGTGGTGAAGGACGAAACCGAAAGAACCGCGACATCGTCGTAACCCTGGTCGTCGAGGAAGTAGCCGCCGGTGACGTTTAGCTTGGTATCTCCGGCAATGGGAGTCGGATAGGCAACAACATCGATTGCTAAAGCAGACGCAAGCTGGATCTCCAGAGTATCCGCGTGACCAAAGTCAGGGGTGTTGCTAATTTTCTGGATCCACTGGGTTACCTTATTGGGGATGTACCTGACATACTTTGAGTCCTGAAGATCGCCGGGAAGATCACGCTTTCCTAACTGACTGCTCCCGCTCTTGACTCTGCGCACCTGGACCACCTTTTCGATCTCTCTAGGCAAATCACGTACAAACATACGATCTAGCGGCGAGACATCGCGCGACTTGGCAGCCGCTTTATCCTTTGGGTTGCACACCTTATCATACAGATCATCACCCGATTTGATTTGGCTAAAGTCGATCATTTCTTTAAAGAGCGCATAGCTCTCAGACTTTCTACTGCTGCCATCAGAGTACGTCAGTGTCACCTCAGCACTCAGGTAGGCCAGGGAGGAGGCAAGCAAAGACTTGGCTTGGGGGTTGGCGTAAGTGGGAAACTGCGAGTTCCAAATAGCGTCGGCATCCTGATAGGAGACAAACTCCATAGAAACTTGGGTCAGATAGTCGCCGATTGACACGCCGTTAATTTGCGTTACCTCCTTCGCGTTAGCAGCGTCAGCCTGGAGGTCAGCTGCAAAGAGAACAATTAGTTAGCAAACGTATTATGCCGGGCCACTAGACGTTGTTTCGAGTCCAATTTTACACAAGAGCGGAGGGCGAGAGGGAAACGGCAATTGCCGGTCTGTGCATGCTACAAAGCCGTAGTTACGAGATCTTTCGTTGCACAAAGCCAAACATAAGGCAACTACCGGCCTTCAGGTCGTACGGTAAACGAGGTCTATTTGCAGCAACATGCCGTGTTTTTATTTCTGCTCCCATTTTACCCTCCACAAGCGCGCCGAGCCATGTTCCTATTCTTGCTTACCTAAATGGTAGATTTTGGGCAGCGAGCGGCCGTCGCTAGATACACTGACGAGATCCTCAACAAGGTTATTGCGGAACGAGAAGACGCGGAAGATGTCGCCACGGAAGGCCAGATGGCCATCACGGGCCTTGGTCATGATCTTGATGATTTCCAGCTGGAAGTCGTATTCACTAGCGAATTCACCTGCCGTCACGCGGTTCTCCAGGCCTGCGATTTCACTGGCCAAGTCGACGGGCGCCATCTTATAGCTATCTGGCGGATTCTTGAGCCATGGTAATGAGCTCTGATAGTCGATGTATGCGGATAAGCTCTTAACAAGCTTAACAGCGGGCTCGGGGCGGTTCGGTGTTGATTTCAAGCAGTCGGCGGCGAGAGAGGCGGGGACTGAGGGGGTGGCTGACGGTGCTGAAGTGAGCTGGCTGACGGTGACGGAGTGGATAGAGGCACAGGCGTTAGAATTAGAATCACTGGCAGGTGTTGGTGTGTTAGTGGTGGCCGGTGTGTCCAAGGGCAGAGCATGGGCCAGAGGAAGGGCCAGGAAGAGGCTCAAGAGGGATGATTGTAACAGCTTCATTCTAGAGTAAATGCAGGATGGAGGATGTGGGATGTATGAGTGGTAAAGACTGAGAGAGGCTTCGTCGTAAAAGGCGAAGATGCAAAAGAAATGAACAAAAAACACAGAATAAACGAACAGAAAAAACTATACACAAGAAGCAAAAACGACAGGACAGGAGAAGCACTGGTTTCTACACAGGCAAAGCAACCCTACGAAGAATATGAAGAAAAGAATATGAAGAAAAGAATATGAAGAAAAGAATGAAGAAAAAAAATGAAGAAAAAAATGAATGACTGAAGAAAACAAAAAGAGTGACAGAAAACATACAACCAGAAAAACCAAAAAAAAAAAATCAAAAAGGAGGTCTGCTGAGAGATCTCGACAACCAGCGATCGTCAGTCTTTAAAGGTCCCGCTTGTACTGCCATGATTAAGATTAAGTTATCATGCAGGGTCGGTTATTTTTAGCCATAGTGCTGTGGCAGAACGCCGCTAGGCAGGCCTAGTAACCTGTTTTCCTGAGCTGGTACACTACACAGAGCCACCATCCTGGCTCGAAGACCTTCAACATGGGATGGAAGACTACATTCTAGGATGTTGTGAGGCAAGCGGTGTTTCACCATACGAGCCGATGTCATCGGGGGTTAATAACCCTGGAAGGTATTGGGACGCGTGGCCAAGGTTGCAACGTTGGATGTTTTTGACGATGTTCAGCGCGTCATTATTCCGAATTCAAGCATCGAAAAATTACTGACACTATCCAAATAGTTATAACTGATTCCCTTGTTTGCATCATCTCGTGCTTATGCCTCGCACAGTACGTACGCAATCCCCCTTCTCACTACTTGTCGCTAATTTCCCTGGTTCCAGACGATTACTACCGAATCCCACAATCTTAATCGCATCAATTAGCAAAAAAGCCGTGCCTGCAAAGCAGCTCTAATCGCTGATCTACGCTAGAAAATAATCGATTATGAGAGGCCCGGCGTCCAAGCCTCGGTGGAAATGCAAACAGCCGCATGGCTGGTGACAGAAGAGAATCGTCAGCTGCGGCAGCTGCTCCTGCGTTTCGTATACGGGAAAGAGATTGAAACTTATCTTGAAGGGGGCCAGGTACAAACAAACAAGCGGCAGCAGAGACCCGGAGGTGCTCAGATGCACTGCATCTTGCCGCCTGAAACTGCGTCTGTCGAAAGACCCCTGCCCGTCGACTCCTTGCTCCCCGCGCTCCACCGTGACCCGCTGCAAACAGAGTGCACCGTTGCCGCGAGCATCCCCACTGATCTTCGCAGTGGTACCTACAGAGACAGGGCCGAACCATGCTCTGCCTTGAGCTGCACCGGCCCGGAGTCTTGCACCGTGGGGAACAGTCGTGTATTCGCATTTATGGGCCCTGCTTGAAGTTGATCATCCCCCCCACCTTAATACCACTAGAATGAGTGCATCTACCGCAGTTACACGCATATCCTGTGCCTGCGCCGCTTAATTTGTGCTACTACGCCCCCGCCCTACTCTGCATATTTCGTGCCATTCTCCTTCGTAATCACCCGCTCACATACTCTAGGCCAAACAATACGGGAACCTCGACAAGTGGCCTCCCTATTCGGACCGTACACAGCCACGGCTACTGCAATGGCAAACTCGAGGTTGTTGCCAGAGGCTGACAGCTCCCTGCGTAGCACTAAGCTCGTAGCCGGAGCGGTGTCTGAGCTACGAAGAAAGCTGTGAGGAACAGGACAGCAAAGCACACCACCCACCCAAGCACCCTAAGACGCAAAGAGAGTGGCAATAGTGTACAATAGACCCACCAAGGAGAATTGTGCCGCATAGCGTAGAAAGCTGCTGTAGGCCCCGTCTGATCTGATGCCGGTAGGGAAGAGGGTCTGGGTCCAAGGGGAATCCCCAGAAAGACACTGGCACTATTGGCTACTATGTCAAATGGCTGGTTTCGCAAGAGCACCCAAGATAATCGGGCGAAAAGCACCATTTGCGGCAGCAAGTTGGCGACAACCAGTCTTCGTCTCCATCAGCAAGTAACGACCAGACTAGCACTTAAACTGAATAAGTTAGCCAATGCCGCCGCATAATGGCCATGGCGGATAGGGAATTATTTCTTACCATTGCCATACATTGCCCTAAACCAACAATGATCAACCCCGTGCGAAGGTCTTCTCGGTCCGGAAAAACGCCTAGGCCAGCGCCATCATGAATAATAGAGCGAGGGCGCAGTTTACCACAACGCTGAAGGCCAGCTGCTTCCGCAGTCTTGTGGAGTACAGGAGCCAGGACAAAGTATTATAACGAACGCGACACAGGATTAGGTGCATCATAACCAAGCGACCAATTGATATAGATATCGAAACAGCCGCAAACTTCCCGCGCTGAAGATTATGGGATGCCGAAGGCAATAGTGCGCCGAGGGACACGCTAATTCCAATAGCAAGCAGGACCTCAACGGTGAGGAAGCGGTCGAACCAGCCCGGACTCCGGGTTGCAGAACAATGAGTGGCATGACAGCGATGGGAAAGAGTATCTGTACTTGTAGCGCATGGTTTGGGGGGGGGGGGGGGTTCCCACGCCAGAAAGATGGTTCTTCACCGTAAAAGTACTCAGCCAATTACGCCAAAGGAATGACAGGCTGCCAAAAAGGATAGCCCTTAACCCTAGAACCTACTTTTACTTAACTATGTAATCACATAGCTTCGCCCGGCGACATCTACATGCGCTGCCCCTTGTTTTTTGGATTACCTATGCAGGATTTTGAGTCCTTACCAGCGATGTAGATGGTAAATACACCAGAGATGGAGACAGACGCTATGGCAGACGCTTTAAACGCAGCAAATGCAAGCAACACAGCAGACGGCGTAGCAGACAACGTAGAACTAGAGCCATGGAAGTGCCCGACTTTCAAAACACCTACTCAGCTGGTTACAAGTACGAAGCGTGGGCCGTCTGGATTTGATAGTGTTGAGCCTACGAAAAGGGAAGCTTCAAAAAGTAGCAAGTATCGTCAGGTTGGCCATATAATGACTTCGAAGGAATGCCCTCTTAGGTATTGAGAGCTATTAAATACATAATTTTCACTACATTGTTTGCCTCCATCTGGTGCATCGCTGGCAAGGGCTCAAAATCTTGCTTAGGTAAGCCGTTAAATTGATTAGGTAATCCAGAAAACACGGGAGGGGAGCGCATAGAGCCAAGAGGTGGAGCGCAGGTAGCCGTCGCCGCTTCGCCCCGAAATGCGACAATGCGACAACCTAATCTAGTATCACATTAGAGCAATGAAACACGCAACGAAACTCTCATTAACTACCTCAAAATACTATCATCATTTATTATTTCAGTAGCAATTCTTTGTCTCTTTGCTCTCTCTCTCTCTCTCTCTCTCCCCCTACTCCCTCATCATGGACGCTCCCCAGCTCCCGTCAAGCTTTCTCTCAGCCTGGTCCGCTGCTCTTGCTGACCAGCAGATGGCCCAACGCAACGACTTTCCCTCCTATCACATCGCCGACCCGCTCTCAGCTCTCGTCACATCATGCCAACCGCGAACCATTACTACGGGCACGGGCGCCAGCATTTTCAAGGAGACCCTGCTTCCAGCCTTGAGTCAGGCCCGCCGCGAAATCATCCTGGTGACGTGCTTCTGGGCAGAATCGGAGACACTACAATCGCTGCGTGAAACGCTGGAAAATATGGCGGCCCGCCGCGAAGCAGAGCGCACGCGCTGGGGTGCAGCGCAAAGGCAGAACCCGGAAAATAGACTGCGAATTTCCCTGTGCTTCTCCTCAAGCGGCGTGTTACAGAAGCTGCTGCATCCACAGTCAACGCGCGGCCGTGTTTACCAGCCGAAAGAGTGGCAGGGTCTTGGACTCCCAAGTGCAGATACATTATCCCGAGGAGGCATTGATCTGACAGTCAAGAGCCTGTTTTTCCTCCCATTCAGTGTTATGCATCCTAAGTTTCTGTTGGTTGACCGAGAGCGCGCATGGATGCCAAGCTGCAATGTTAGCTGGGAATCTTGGTTCGAGACGTGCATCGAGTTCGAGGGGCCAGCAGTCGGGGCCCTACTAGCGTTCCACGAGAGCGTATGGAGTATCCATAATACCGGCGATTACAAGGACATCCAGGATTTTGACGATACTAATGGTCATGTAAATGCTCGAGACAGCGATCAGTTCCTCCCGCCAGGACCTATACAACACAGAAATAGTGCTACAGGAGCTGGTGTCGAAAATATGACGTCACAGTACGAGAGCCTAACGCTTGTCACGCCAGCGCAAAACAAATTTGACTTTGCTCCGTCAACATCATGTCCGGCTGTAATCCTGCCGTCTTCGCATCACATCAATCCTCACTTCCGTTTGGTTCCATATACTGCAGGAGCACCTCCGCCGCCAACGCCACTGAACGTGGCATTACTAACGCTGTTTAGCAACGCCCAGAAGCATATAGAGATCATGACGCCCAATTTGACGAGCGACCCAGCAATCGAGGCGCTATTGGATGCTCTACAACGCGGCGTAGATGTGACACTGCGCACAAGCAGAAACATGATGACGGTCGAGCAGTTGGTCACGGCCGGCACAACAACGGCATGGAAACTCAAGGCTATGGTAGCCCGATACCGCAAGATGCAGTCCCAGCGGGCTCATGCGCAAAGGGACGGGCCCCTAAACGATGTTGAGAGCCAGCAAACCTCTGGCCTAGGCAAACTAGAGATCTATTACTACAAAGCCAACAAATATGCGCTGACACAGCCAGGCGCAAGCCTAGACGAGCCAGTGCTAGCCCATGCAAAGGTAGTGTTGGTTGATAGCGAGTACATGCTGCTTGGCTCGGGCAATATGGATCGCGCGTCGTGGTTTACCAGTCAAGAGTTGGGGATATTGCTGTACATGCCAGGCTTCAGCAGCGATGTGTGGCGCACGCCGTTAGAGTCGCGGCAAGAGTGCATATGGGAGAGTGGGACAGAGTGAAGTGAAATAGCCTTGGCAGGCGCTATGAGATAAGGAGAATCTGTGTGATGTGGTGTTGTGACGTGATGTAATACATGGGTGTGCGTATGTGAGAGCGAATGTGTGTGTCTGTACAGTAGAATGGAGATAATGTCTCGGTGAGTAATCCCATCCCGGTCATGATCGGTCAGCACATCTCGATGGGGAAGCAAGTAGGTCTTGGCGATATTCAGCTCCACTTCTTATTGCATTCATTACCGTTGTGAGGCCCTATCTCCTTTCCTAGCTGTTCTTCTGCTATCTCTGGGCCCACTTAATTCCAAGCCTTTTTATGCGCACACCCCAAATCCCTAGATCCACTAAACTAAATGAGGGCTAGGGCTTTTTGCCCGGTAGACCCTTGATCCCAGAAATAGTAGCTTCCTCTTATCTTTTGTGCAAGTGGGCCAAATTCCTGTGAGGCATTCATTGTTTTGATTGCTGTTTAGTGGTGGGCAGAGGAGGAGGAGGGCAGAAGACAAGAGATAGAAGGAGAATAGAGCAGCCAGACGCTTAGATTGGCGATAGAGCCGAGCGTGAAGCTGTGAAACTGCTCGTGAGGCGAGTCCTTATCGCACCGTTCATCCTTGAACTCGACCGCTGGTTTTTGCGGGAGTTGATCACACATAGCGCATGTGAAAAAACGCCGATATCGAGGCGTCGTGAAATTGCAGGAGGCCGGGGATGCTGCTGGCTATTGGCGAAAGCCTACAATACTGCGGGTGAGGTGAGGCCGTTCTGCTATCTCTGTGCTCGTCGCCGGTTGGCGCGACGAATCAGTCACGCTTGCTATTGACTGATTTATTGACCCCCTGTGGTTCGTCCATTTTGCCAGCTTGGCGCTTTGTTGGAGGCTCTGCTCTGTGGTGTGTGGAGCCCTGGCCTGAACTGAGTTGAAGAGAGCCTACTAAAGAAATGCAGGGAAACAAAACGGAGAAGCCCAGCCAACCCAAGACCTAGACCTAAGCCCTAAGCGCAGACGAACTGACGGCGGACGACTCTGGACACTGAAGGCACATCATTCGAGGCGCGGTGTAGCAAAGAGGATAGTGGCGTGGCAGCATCAAGGATCGGATCGCATCGGCCTGCGTCGCCAAAGGGATTTTGAAATGGGACGGCAAAGGAAGAAGGGCTGCTACTTAAATGCTTTCCCCGGGCTTGCGTTTGCCTCTTCGTAGTGTCAGTTGCTGTCTTGATTCTGCTTGCGCCCGCAAGAAGAGCAGGTCAAGCCCCTCGACGAGGGGAGGGGTCGGCAAATAGAAGCTGGCCGACGCCCGCCCGCCAGAACCGACAGAAAACGATGGACGAATTAGCTAAACGTGATATTTTTAGTCTCTCCTTTCCTAGCACGACTAGGGGCGACACTGCTCAGAGCAATACAGCGCGACACAATAGAGCACAGTACCACGCAACACAACACAGCACTAGGCTACATCACACTCGAATAGGGCTCTGCTTTAGTGCCTGCAAAAACAGAGACACAGGCAAAGTCAGACCACAGGGGCCAAAGCATCACTATTATTGATTTCCTTTCCTATAGTGAGGCTAGCCCGGTATCTAACGTCACTGAAAGGAAAAATGGTCCGAGGCTTGTGGACTCTTTGCTGTGCCCTGTTTCCTTATGCTCTTTTCTTGAGCTGTGCTCCCAGAGCTTGGATCCAGATCTGGGCAACATAAAACGTGGGCCCTGATTTTGATAAGCTTGGGCCCCTTTGCAGGTTTTTTTTCTTTTTTCTTTTTTTTTCCTCTTTTTTTTCATGGGCTAAGCTAGAATGCACAAAGGAAGCTCAAGCCTTCCAATATTTCCCTTTTTTCCTTCTGCCGCTGGTCCGGGCTTGTTCTCTTGTGTTCTCTCCCCCTCTCTGTTGCTACTCCTACTGCCTGCTAACAACTACAACTCCTTTGCTCGTCCACTGCTTCAACCGCGTGTGGTCTCCTGCACTGCACCTTTACGGCGTGCTCCAACCTGCCCTTTGCGCTGGCTATGCAGCTGATGCCGTGTGTCTGATATTGTGGATGCTGTATGCATGGCACCTGTTTGTGGACATTGACTGTTTGCACAGAAGGTGTTTCTCAGGCAGACGCCCCCGAGCTGCGGGCGCAAAAAATCAGCTCTCGCTTTCATGTGGCCTGTCTTGTGTCTGTCCGTCTGTCCTTCCCTAGATCTTCTTACACGTTGAACTGAGCTAGCCAAGATTAGGTTTGCTATTGTTTAGTTTGCACCCTGCTTTCATGCCTTGCCAACCAACCCCTCCCCAACTTTGTTTGGAACTTGGCCTGTCCTGTCTATCAAAATGCTAAGCCATCAAAAGCCGGAGAATTCACCAGGGACCATAAACCTCACTAAGGTCCTTTTCTTGGCTTTTCTTTGGCCAATGCTTGCTTCCCTTTCAAGACCACGTCACTAGGCAGGGGAGGAAGATCGAGGAAGACCTTGGTCTAGAGACTTGTGTGTTCCTTTTCATTTCTTTGTAAACGAAGCCAAACAATTAAATCGGCGAGATAATAATCGGAACTCATAGCATGGCATAATAGGCCCAGTTTCAAGACCCAGATTCCATGCACATTATTCGCACAAGTCGAGAAGAGACCAAATCAGTTAAATAGTAAGTAAAATAAAAGAGTGTTATTATAACTATATATAATATGTGCTTGTCGATATTATTAGCCTGCGCGCGAGCATTGGCTTCTGCTTGGACCTCGATAAACACCCAATCATAGGCCAGGCCAAGGGCCAAGGAGGAATGAATGCCCTTGGGGTGTCCACTGTACTGTCGATCAGTAAATTTTCCCCCTCTGTATCCTCTGCACCCTTCTGTAAGCTCTCCCAAACAACCCTGCTGATCTTATCGCTTCTCTTCTCTGAATCCATGCTTTCCATCTACACCTTCTCGGCAGTGCTGGCGCCGGACAGGCCAAGGCCATTGCCAGAAATGTGGCGGGTCACCTCAACGTAGTCGTAGGCAAACTCGCCCAGCTGGCCGTCGTCCAGACCCATCTCCTCCTCCTCAGCGCTGACACGCAGAGAAAGACCAGGGATCAGATTCATGACGAACAGGATAATGCAGGTGACGGAGAAGACCCAGCCCAGAATAGCCGCGCAGCCGGCCAGCTGCCAGCCAATCTGCTTGTAGTTGCCCTCGACCCAACCACCCTCAATCTCAGTACCATCCAGAGCAGCCATCTGCTTGTCGGCAAAGACACCGGTCAGGACATTACCAATAAAACCGCCCATGCCGTGCAGGGCAAACACATCGAGGGCATCGTCAATGCCAACCAGGAACTTGAGCTTGGTGCTGAAGTTGCAGACGGCGGCGCCGACAATGCCAAAGATGACAGCGGCCCAGGGGGTGACGAAACCAGCACCGGGAGTGATGGCAACAAGACCCGCAACAACACCAGAGCAGAAGCCAACGCACGACCATTTCTTCTCGATGCGCAGGTCCAGAAGGCACCACGTGATGCCACCGACGGCAGCAGCCAGGTTAGACACGAAGCAGGCCATGATGGCGCGGAGGTTGCTAGCCAGGGCCGAGCCACCGTTGAAGCCGAACCAGCCAACCCACAGAAGGACCGTGCCCAGGACAATGTGCGTGACGTTATGGGGGCGGTAGGGCAGACCGCTCATCTTGGCATATCCGGTGCGGCGGCCCAGCATCAGCGAGTAAGCCAGAGCAGCAATTCCGGAAGACATGTGCACGGGGCCACCGCCGGCGAAATCAAGCGAGCCCTTCTCGAACAGCCAGCCCTGAGAGTTCCAAGTCCAGTAGGCAACAGGGTCGTAAACCACAGTGCACCAGATGAAGGTGAAGACAACGGCGGGGAGCACACGACCGCGGTCGGTGATGGCTCCAATGGCAAGGGCAGGAGTAATCATGGCGAACATGCCCTGGAAAAGGGCAAATAGAATCTGGGGCACGGGGCCGGAAGGCTGGGCAAGCACATCTCTGAAGCCAAAGTTGGCTAGGTTACCGAGGAAGATGGATGAGCTTTCGGAGCTGAAGGTCAGGGAAAAGCCCCAGAAAAACCACTGGAAACACGCCACGCAGCACACGAGCATGACGCTAAACAGCACGTGGAGGGCCGACTTGCGGCGGGCCAGACCGGCATAGAAGAAGGCAACGCCGGGGATCATGAGCAGCACGAGGGCTGAAGAGATCATAACCCAGCAGAGATCAGCGGGCTGCGAGCACAGAGGTTAGCACCAGAGAGAGGGGGTGGGGGGGTGGGGGATGGACAACAAGCGCTATAAACGCTAGCATATCACAAGCTTACCTCATAGAAAAGGTTCAGGTCTGCGACTCCTGTCGAGTATCCAGGGTCGGCGACACCCTCAGTGCCGTTGTATTCTAGCGACATGGCGAAGCGAACAAAGCTTGTAGTAGATGTGGATTAGGGTTGGGGGGTTTTGTAATGTCAAGCTGTGAAGACCAGGAGATTGGCTGTCGTTCTCCCTCGCTGTCTTGATATTTTCTGTCCTCGTTGTGGCTTTGGGCCTTGTTTGGAGTTCCGAGGACACAAGAAAAGAAGAGAACAAAAGAAAAAGAAAAGAGGTTTGAAAGGTCAGACGAGGAAGATTTTACTTGTTTCTGCTGCTCCAGGCACAAGCAAGAAAAAAATAAATAATGAGCGATAGTCGAGCTGACTTGACAAGGCTTGGAGGCAAGAAATAAAGAAGATCAGAAGGGAGAGAGGAAAAAAAAAAAAGATCCAAAAAAACGAAGGCCGGGCTGGCTACAAATATAAGCGCAGAAAGAGAAGTGGAAGCAATAGAGCAAGAGATAAGCAAGAGAGGGACAATGTAACACGGAGCTATTATTCCAGAGAAGGAAAAGAAACGAGAGTAAAGAGGAGCAGAGAGAGCAAGCCAAGACCTTTGGGGGTGTGGTGCCGACGGGTGGGTGGTGTGTGCGTGTATTGTGTGTTGTATACGCGAGGTATAATCTGGTATGGTCCTAATATGTGCAGTCCCTGCCCGTTCTTCCGATTTTGCTCTGGGCGTGCGGCAGTGGCTCTGCTTCTGGCTCTGCTTGTGCTTCGTGCTTGGGCTTCGTGCCTTGTGCTCTGTCCAGGTCATAGATGTCGCTACAATATATTATGTATTGTTGTGTTGTGGACGAGCAGTGCTTGGTGGCAGGGTGGCTTCTCGCAGCAGCAGCAGCAGCAGCAGTTCTCTACCCTCTGCGCTCTCCTTCTATGCTATTTTCTCGTCCTCTTTCTCTCTCTCTCTCTCTCTCTCTCTCTCTCTCTCTCTCTCTCTCTCTCTCTCTCTCTCTCCCTCTCTCTCCCTCTCTCTCCCTCTCTCTGTCCTTTCTCCCTCCGTCCTCTTTTCCCCTCTCCCTCGCCCCTGCCCTTTCTCTTTCTTGCTCTCTTTTTCTACCATCTGTACTCTCTCTTTTGGTGGTCTGCTCCCCTTGCTCTTGCTCTGCTTCGCTATCATCTTGGCCTTTCCCCCTTCCCTGGCTCCTCGTCTGGCTCGTGGTGTTGGAATTGGACTCGACAGGGGGCCCCTTCTGGGTCTGCTGGTGGGGAGGCATGGGGGTGTTACATGCCAAGACTCAAAGTGGTGAGATGGGGGTGTGTATAGAAGGAGGCTACCGTTAATAAGACAACTGTGGGCAAGGAGAGATAATAAAAAAGGCAGAGACAGGGCCCTTCTGCTGGCTGTTCTGTTTGCTAGCCAGCCAAAGTTTGGGTCGGCCAAGCTGTTGTTACGGATTTTCTTTTCCTTTCCTTTTTCCTCATGCACGGTTTTTTGAGGCTTATTTAATTGTTTTGCTGCTGTTCGAGCTTCTTCTCAGGCCCGGGTTCCCTTTCTCGAGTCTCCTCCTGTTTGAACACCCCCCCTTCTCGAGTCCCCTTTCCCCTTCCAAACAATCTTGGGAGGGCTCAGCGATGTTGTTTCTGTCAAATCCTGTGAATGTCACTCAACACATAACACAACATACAAACACAGACACAGACACACACCACTCCCTCTCTCTATCACCCGCCTCGAGCTCGATCTGCAGGTCATTATCTCGACGTGAGATATGAGGCGGGATTCGAATTGGCTGGTTTCTTGATTCGACTAGCCCAGCCCACTAACTAACATGACGTCCTTCCTACTACGTTATCTTACTACTTAAAACAGAACATCTCCTACCCCTCCTCCTTCCTGCTGCCATGTGAACTCTGAACTGTACAACTTTCGCTGTCTTTAATCATCGTCTGGGCCATAAGCCGGCTGCTCTTGTGATAAGTTCATATGATCCTGCTATTTTCCGTGTCTCTGCTTCCTTATATTATCCTACTTGCTCCATCGCCCTTATTGATAAGGCAGGACGGCTCTACTAGTTCGTGTCCGTTCGGCCAAGTCTTATCTCTAACAGCAGTGACAAGAGGAAAGAGAAGCATGACAGCGCTTAGGTCGAGGAACAACTTTGTTTAGTCGCTAGGCTTGAAAGAGTACTAGGCTGCGTGGCGGAGGGCATATGATAGGGTTATTAAGGATTGGGAGCGACTAGGAAAGCTACTAGGGTTGATCTTGAAGGTTAATATTAATAGCTTGATAATGAATATCGGTGCTAGTTCTGCAAGTGAGGGTGCTAATCATACATTTATCTCCCAGGCTTGAATGAAACTTAGGGCGATTGCAAGCATTGGTACTATAGCTGGGGAAGCGAGGATCCCGCGCAGCATGGTTCGAGAGAGACTGATGGACATCCAGGTCCACACGGCCAAGGAGGCTGTTGTGAAAGCACCAGACTGTCCAGTTGATATAGCCTGAGCGAAAAGGTAACCTCCACCGTACTTCACTGGAACTACATGACATGACTTGGTATGGGCATTAGGCTATGTGTGAAAGCGACAAGGTCTGCAGCCGAGACGTGAAGCTATGGAGCAGGATTTCTATTTTACCAACTGCTGTGGATGGCCAAATGAAAAACGCCTCGGGCTCTGGGAGAGAATGGTCTAGTGAGGTAGGCATACTTGGCTGGAGCTTAGGGGACGGAACAGTGATTTTGCCTGGCAGCACAGACACGTTGCCGGGAAAAGCGGGCCTTCGGATGGCGCTCCGTGCCTGGCAGAGCGGTCAGACTGGGACTTGAACTTGGATATATTGTAGGTCTACAAAGGTCAGACTGGGAAGAAGATAAATATGTTGTTGTCATGTAGTCGTCATTACATACAGCCAAAGCTTGTAGAAAGTACGGGATTCCGTCCGCTCTCCCCTAGTTGGCGTACATAGCGCTGGACTCGCACTGCAATGGGTGACCACGTGGGAATCCCTAGTGTTGTATGTCCTTTTTGTCACGATGCTTTTTATTACGCGCTTTGCTCGTTTCCGCGCCATCGTGGTTGCAGTGCTAAAAGAAAAAAAAGAAAGGAAAAAAGAAAAAAAAAAGAGAAACCCTTAACATACCCTAATCATATTAGTGGGCGGGGGTGAAGTTTAACCCTTAACCCCTAATCTTCCCCTTCCCTTCAAACATTCATGCGACTAGTCTCAAAGTTGCCAATATCACGAAAACATGACGTTAGATTTTTGCGTAGCTAAGGCCCGATAGCCCATGATCAAAACCCACGGCCGAATCAAAGAAGAAGAAAATAAAGGGAACCATTTTTAGTGTCATGGACGTTATCCTCTAGAGGCCTCAACTCAAAGGCACCGCCCGTCGGGTTGTCGGAAGGAGAGCTGGCAACGTTGTGCTTTTGCTCGCCTGTTCTGCTGTTTAGCGTTTGTGTACTCGATTTCCACGGCAATACGGCAGCGGCATACACTGAGCGGAAGGGGCTCGGATGATCTCGTCTTCTGACAAGCGTCCGTCCGACTGTTTTTTTTCCGACCGCAGAAGTCGAAAAGTCCAAAACTGCCATGCACGACCATAGCATATGGACCGAATATACACTACAGCCCTTTTTTTCCAGAAATAGCTTGGGCCTACACAACTGCAAACGCCCAGCATCATCTCTCTCGCCACGGTAGATGTAGATATGATAGACCGGATGGCCTTGCCCCGCGAGGCTAAAGACCCACACACTAGAAACCCCCCGAGAAGAAAAAAGGCACACAAATTCTTCTAAAAGATCTTTGAGGAACTGAAGGTATGCTTAGACGGGGGAATCTAGAAGGGGCTGGTTGGCAGCGAATTGTCAGTAGCCTTCTAGGCAAACACACAGTTGCCTAGACAGACAACAAAAGAAGTGGTGCTGGTGATTGAGGTTTTTCTGGCACCTATCACAGCATATACTGCAGCGACACCGTGGACGCCACGAAAACACTGCGACATAGGAAAATCAGAGATAACGAAGAAATTCCTGCGATAAGCCTTGCCGGCAGCTTTGTTGGCACATAAGACAACGTCATCGTCGCTTCTGTACATGGAAGCCGGCATCTCGATGCCTGACTAAATCCCATACACTGCAGTCGCGCCGTAAAAAAAGGGGCGATTGAGATCATAGACTATAGACTACCACATGTCTCCGGCCAGAGCCAAGAAGTGGCCGAGAGAAACGACGCATGTCAACTTTCGAGAGTGGCTCTGCGGCAGAACTAGCCTTAATGATTGTAGCTCATTTGCTACGACCAACGAAGAAACTGCTACCCTCCTGAAACTTGAGCATATTGACAACCAGCCCCGCCCCTACAAAGTGTGAAAGGCAAACCCACCCTGAGCACTGGATTTACAAGAGGCTTCTGGAAACGGCTTTGTGAGTTGTTGTGTATTGATCACAAACTGACGACAGCCTATCTCCCCCAGTCAAATGGAAGCACTGAAAGGGCTAATTAGGAAATCCAGGGCTATTTGCATGCTTTCGTGAGCTTTGCACAATCCGACTGGTCTTCTGACTCAAACCTCTCTCATCATGGCAGATGTGGACATGACGGACCAGGGCAGCCAGCTTCTCTATTTGATCAATTGATTCTCAACTTCCTAGCATGTAACAGTTTAATTATAAGGCTAGAATGCTTCTCGCCTTTCAGGCCCTTCGAAATAACCCAAAATTAAAGCTCCGACGCGCTGCAGCCATCTATACAGTCAACCTAACAACGCTATGGCATCGACAGAAGGGCATCCAATCCAGAGCCGATATTATCCCCCCCGGCTGCGTGGTGTGAAAGAAGTGGCTGATAAATTGCTTGCTGACCGCGACGCGCCACTAGTCGGTCGGCACGCGTTGGGCTTCAAACTTTGTCAGGCAACACCTAGAGCTCAAGACGCGTTTTTTTCGGAAGTACGACTACCAGAGAGCCAAATGCGAAGACCGATCTATTACCCGTAACTGGTTTACGCTCGAGGCGAACACAATCGCGAAGCATGGCATCCAATAAGATGATATCTATAACGTTGGCGAGACTAGCATTATTATGGGCATGATTCGGAACAGAATGATTGTCACAGGCGCAAATAGGCATGGAAAGCCAAAATCGGTGCAGCCTGGAAACTGGGAATGGATTACAGTCATCCAGGCGATCAATGCAGAAGGCTGGCCAATCGCGCCGTTTATCATCGGTGCGGGCCAATATCACTTTGGCAACTGGTACCGAGAAAGTAACCTTCCGGGCGGTTGGGCTGTTGCGACGAGCCGAAATGGCTAGACCGGTAATGAGACCGGTCTCGAGTGGCTCAAGCACTTTGACCGGCGCACAATCAATCGATCAGTTGGTGTTTATCGTCTCTTGATCCTTGATAGCCATGAAAGTCACCACTCAATCCAATTCGAGAAATATTGCGAGGAGAGTGAGATCATCAGGATTTCTATGCAACCTCATTCATCTGCTTCAGGTCCTTGACGTCGGGTGTTTTAGTGTGCTTAAGAACGCTTACGGTCGAGAAATAGAGCATTTGATTAGATGCTTTGTAATCCTCGTTTCTAAGACTGAGTTCTTCCCGGCATTCTACACCGCATTTCAGGATACTATGACGGAAACAACACCAAGTCAGCCTTCAGAAGGGCCGGGCTTGTTCCTCTTGACCTAGAAAAAGTGGTCCCGAAGCTTGATGTGTAGATATGGACTCCAACGCCGCTTGAGGAGGAGGCTGAACCCTTGACCCCTTGGGTCTCAAAGACCCCAAAGACCGTGCTTGAGGCTCAAATCTCAGTCATATTACCTTGAGAGACGAGTTGCAAGACATAAAAGTAGCTCTCCAGAGTCAATTCTAGAAGCTATAAGGTCTTTTAAGGGAACGAAGATGGTTGTGCAAAAGGTTACCTTACTAGAGGCAAGGATCAAGGACCTTGAACAGGCGAATGAGATACTAAGCCGGCGCCGGAGGGCAAAAAGGACCCGACTACAGAGAAGAGGGGTAATGACAGTAGAGGAAGAAAGGCAAGCAATTGAACAAATGTATGTGTTGAGAGAGCCTCCGCAGGTGTTCCCGGTAAGCTTCGGGTGAATTGATAAGAACCTGGCTTATCGATGAAAAAAAGGGCCAGCTTAACAGGCTATGAGCCTATATCGAGTTACCTCCGGAGAACGATGATCATTCTTAAACAGCATATAAGAGTTGCTTGTTATATTCTATTTTGTTATTTTTGCGCCATTTCCACAATACTACACAACCAGCGGAACGAATCGGACGAGAGATACACTAAAATGTCGGCCAGGCTCGAAAGTAACAATTGGAAGGGGTGGGAAGCAATTTTTGTGCTTCAGCTGCAGAATGAGGTACTGCATTATTTGCTTGACGAAAATCCAACGGAAGGTGTGGAGAGAGATGGCAAAGGTTCTGGAGGGAACCGAAAGAAAGATGGGGAATTGGCGAAGCGTATACTTGACCTTTGCTTCAGTGAGCCTTTTCGAGTAATAGGCAAACAGGATAAGGTCTGAGAGGTCTATAAAGTGCTAGAGAAGATTTGTGCTCTAGACGTCGTCGATGCCAAGTTCGACGATATGTAAAAGTGCTTTCGGCCATCTTTGAGGAAGGAGCTGAACATGCTCCGGAACTGGTACTGCTACCAGTCAAAGTTTTCACTGTACAACACGGAGCAGAAGATGGGCAAAGATTTGATGTTCAAGTTTTTCCTGATGGGACTCCCGAAGGAGTGCAGAGATGTGGCGAAGCAGTGTTATCGTGAGAAACTGCCAGCCGAGACAGCGTTGAAACTGTTGAAAGGAGTATCAACCCCAGAAAAGACCAAAGAAAGAACGAAAACACGAACCAGGTCTAGGCCGAAGTGTCTCAATTGCAACAAGGAAGGGCGCAAAGCGGCGGATTTTTGGTCGAGGAAAAAGAATTATTCCCAACAAAGAAGCAAATCTGGCCGTCAAGGAGAACCAATCCAAGGTTGGTTCAGTAGATGTTGGAGTTGGGAATAAGAAGCTCGATTTATCCAAAGTTTTGTATGTGCCAGAATTGTCCGAAAATCCGAAATCGGTCTTGTTTAAGGACATGAACGTTACCATTGACGACAGAAAAGAGAAAACGGTCATTCCATTGAGATGGGATGACATAGTCACCAGTACATGTCTACATGTCCCTGTGACTTTCTCATGCCCCGGGAGTTGCTCTCCTCTTCATGGATCCAGATGACTGGCTCAGTGGCCCTTCTTTTGTCCCCAGTTGCCTGAGGCGGACCCCTTCGTCTTGGGTCGTGGCAGCCTGGGCTTACGCCGCCATATCTTGCCGGGGCTCCATCTGGACCTCCATACATTCCATTTAATCCAGAGTGGCATCGGGAACGACCGCCTTAGGCCAAGCTTTCTTCTTTTCAGACGTCAACTTCTGTTGTGCCTTCCAGATTGCACATCTCTCCTCCGCCGTGGTTTCCTTCTTTCGCAAGGGGTAGTCTTTTGAGTCCGCTGGATGCGGGCCTCTGCATACGAAGCATGTAGACACACACTGATGCTCTACCTCGCAGCATGGTGAGTGCCTGTCGCTTTCGTGCTCGCTGGAGCTGAAGTGTTTGCACAGTTGGGCCTTAGAGCATTTCTTCGTGTCATGCCACTCGAAATTGCGGGAGCACTGAGCGATTACTTTCGGCTTTCCGTCCATAAGACGTGCCAAGATTGACCTAGAGCTCATCCTCAGCTGTCTTGGGACCTTTATTCAAGGTCCCCATTCAGATGGCACTCAACCGGGCCTATCAAGTAAGCATCTGTGTTGACCGCTTGCACTACATTGGTGCCTGGTTCGATGTGGTTCTTGATACTGTCGCTCTTCTCTAGCAGAGTCGAGCGGTCATCCTTGCTCGCTGCAAGTGCAAAATTGAACGTAGTTGCTGAAAGATTGTGTCATGTTTTTATCTTCGGGTCTGGCTTTAACATTAAATATTAAGGGGGTGTGCTGAATATCTTGGAATGAAGAGAAGCAATGAGTGATTATTGGTGTTGATTGTGTCTATCTAATTCTTGCTTGAAGAGCGGATCCCGACCGATTTATATATCCATCATTACCATGTCTAGACTAGCCACATGATGTTAGTTGGGTCACAATTCGGTGTATTCTTTCCACTTGATTTCTACAGTTCCATCTAACAATAAGGTTATCTCACCTATAAAGGTGCCAATCTTCAGAAGCCTTGTTGTTAGATAAAACTGTAGAAACCAAATGGAAAGAATACACCGAATTGTGACCCAACTAACATATACGTTATCTCATAGCTTTGAAGTACTCAGGTTGGCGAAGGGGAGAAGGGGACAATTAATACAAGCAATTCTACAACAACTGCTAATACCAAGTATTAATCTTCATGTGAGGGGCAATATGTTCATTGAAGTAGTGAATTCGATGAGAAAAGGTTTTGCTATTTTTCCATAGATTATAAGTAGCCTTGAGGAGCTAAGAGGGAGGAAGTCAGATATCACAGGTCCTAAAAGGCGTTGAGTTTAGATTATCATCATGGCCTTGAAGTGCGAGAAGTGTTTCGTGCTTTAGTATTTGATTGTAGGATGTTAGAAGGACAAGAAATGTTTGATGAGGGAAATGGCCTAGCAAACGCCGGAAAGGTGCGCCGCATACCTGGTTAGCGTGTACATGACGAGCCATTACAACTCTTGAATCAGGAGGGAGAACTAGGCCCACACGAAAAAAGGGTGCAATATAAGAGCTGCCTAATAACTATAGCATAAATGAGTAATTAGTCTTCAACTGAGAATGGATTAGCTGGGAAGCTGATATAATTGGATAATTTGATGAAAAGACTTACATAATGTGCATGGAAAATCAGGACATGAAATCTGGTGTAGTGAAGCAATCAGTGGGTATAGTTGACTGAAGGGCGAAATTCTTGCTTTAGCATTGTGGGCGGATGATCGGAGTTTGCGATTTTGGTGGAAAGCTGGTGACCCTAGCCAATGGATCTGAATCGCATGACTATGATACGGCGAGAGGAAGTGCCCATCGCAACTGTTTGGTGTGCTATGGCTGACTGCACGGGACGATACGATGGTGGTAGCCAAAGGACCCTTTTTTGTTCCTGCAAAACCCAAACACCATCATCACTAATACAGTGGTTGTCAAATTCGGAGCGACGAGAAGGAGGTTGATCAACAAATGGTGGCGATACCGGTCGCTGAACGCTAGTTGAGAACACTGCTGATGTCACTTTTCCGTGATGGCCCCTAAGAGTCCGCAGACACGCACCAGAAGTCGCATCCCAGATTTTGACTGTACTGTCACCTGACCCTGATGCCAGTCGTTGTCCATCATTTGAGAATACCACTGATGTAACTTCCCAACTATGGCTCTCGAGAGTCTGCAGACACGCACCAGAAGTCGCATCCCAGATCTTGACTGTGTTGTCACCTGACCCTGATGCCAGTCGCTGTCCATCATTTGAGAACACCACTGATGTTACCCAACCACTATGGCCCTCAAGAGTCTGCAGACACGCGCCAGAAGTCGCATCCCAGATCTTGACTGTCCTGTCATCTGACCCTGATGCCAGTCGCTGTCCATCATTTGAGAAGACCACTGATCTCACACCATTGCTATGGCCCTCAAGAGTCTGCAGACACGCACCAGAAGTCGCATCCCAGATCTTGACTGTGTTGTCCCAAGACCCTGATGCCAGGCGCTGTCCATCATTTGAGAAGACCACTGATGTCACCCAATCATCATGGCCCTCAAGAGTCTTCAGACACGCACCAGAAGTCGCATCCCAGATATTGACTGTGTTGTCCCAAGACCCTGATGCCAGTCGCTGTCCATCATTTGACAGGACCAACGATGACACACCAATGCTATGGCCCTCAAGAGTTCGTAGGCACACATCCCAATTCGCTCCGACCTTTGGTTTTAGCTCGATCCAGTCTGGCTCTTCACGACTAAACATTCGCCTTATCAAGCTGTTTGTAGGGCTGAATATGAGAGCTGAGATATAAACCTGTAGTGGAGCAACCTCAATAACCCCTGCGTGAAACAAGAAAAATCGATGAGCGTCGTTCACGAGGTCTCGCAAAGTTTCAGGTGCTTTCTCCTGTTACAAAATGTTAAATGTTGTTCTATCAAAGACCTCATGATTTGTACGAAGTAACTTACTGAGTAGAACTTGAGTTTTTCCATTCCTCTTCCTGCAATAGAAATACCTTTTAAGAGACTAAGCGCCTCCAGCCACTGAAGGTACTTTTCACTTAGAAAGGCCATGATCTCGTCGTTTTTGCTGATCATCCCATTTGCTGATGAATCGTTAAGATGGTCAACCCAGAAGAAGCAAGAATATCCGACAGCAGCCAACGGATCAGGCTTAGGGGCTGAGACTTCCTCAATGAGGCATCCAGGTGCTGTTAAGTTGTACATGTCACACCGTAGTTCTTTCTGAAGAATGTCAAGTGATCGTAAAAAGATAGTCTGGTGTTGGTGTGCGATTCCGAAAGGCAAAATCTCGCCTTTAGCTTTTTCTAGCAAATAGTCCTTGGCTGACTGATGCACAAAAGAAACAACGTTCTTATGGACAGTCAAGAAAGACCCGCATAGACTGACAGCCTGTTTCACATCCTCCTTTTCTAGCTTGTCAAACGCTTTGACGAGGACATAGAGCTCGTCCCAAGTCACAGGTCGGTAAGTAACCAAGACATTAGCAATGATGTCCTTGCAGAGTTGTGCATCATCTGAATTGCAGATTTGTCTGAGCATTCGTTCGTATAGGGGGTAAAGCCCAGTTGGAAATGACTTCAGTTTCTCTGCAGTATGCCATTTTTGCGAATTAGAAAGTTCTTGACAAACCAGGGATACCCAGAGGAAAGTGCCATCGGCATTCAAGCGTAAATGATCCAAGACGTCAAGCTTCATCTTCTCATTGAATTTCTTTTCCTCTGCAAGCTCATCCACCTTGACTTTGATGTAAGAGTCTACTGCTTCAGAGACCGAGTCTTGGTTTATCTCCAGGTGGATCTTGACCTTTTGTTTTGCCTTTTTCAGGATTTGCTCGATTTCTGGCCCATTGCGACTTGACACAATCCACTTAGCAGGTGAAGGCTTGGTGATGAATTCAAGCAGTAGTTTCTGTTCTATCCTGCACTCATCCAAGGCATCAACAATCAGGATGACATTTTTCAGGCTCGGGTCATTCAGCATAGTGGCCAATATGTCGCATAGCTCATGCCAAGCACCTTGATTTCTAAATACATCTCTATTGTAGTCGTACTTCTTCCGCACATGCTTGGTGAGATGTGGATTATGACATGCCAAGTGATAGATTAGACCTCGTAGCACTGAGCTAGCTGTGTTCAGTCGATCATTGGTGGCTTGGCAAAAGAAGTAGGATAGAGACGTCGGATTGGCTGGCTTTAACTCATCGATGATGCCACAGAGGAGCATTGTCTTGCCCTTGCCAGGGTCTCCCTTGATCCAGAGGATTGGGGATTCGCTGTCATTAAGGAGCTGCTGAAAGTTCTTGTGGCTGAGAATCCATCGATACGACTCTCTCAGCAAGCCACCCTTTTTGCTTTCAATATCCTTCTTGTCTGTGGAGGGATCGGTAATACAAAGATCAGAAAGACATTTTTTGTCGTTTTCATCGTGCTGGGGTTTGGGTTGAGAAACACCACTCCTAGTGAAAGTAGTGACAAACTGCTCGACAAATCGGTTGTTCTCTCTGAGGTAGTTGATAGTGTGTGCTGAGATATTGCCAAGCATCTGGCGGTCCAAAACTTTCTCATCTCTTAGGCCAATTTGAACGTCGAATCTATGGTAGACTCCAGGGCTGTTATACTTTTGTCTGAGTCGCAAGTCGGTCTGCTTAGAGCTAGCGGCCATCTTCCTGAGTGCTTTGAGCACAGAACCCCTCGAATTGCTAATTTCAACAACATCGCCGAGGCCTGTTCCAATACTCAATATCAAGATGGGTCTACCGGGAAACTGCTTTTCAGCCTCCGAGATAAGAGCTGCACATGGGTTGTTGTAGCCATAGCTAGCGTCAATGAACTCAATTCCGTCGCGACCAAGTTTGATTGGACCAAAGAGGGTGATCGCCGCAGTGGTAGCTCTGGCCGCCTCCCAAACCTTGCACTCTGTGAGGTATCCAGGGGTGTGATATGTTGTCAAGAAGGTTGGTAGGGTTTCGATATTGGCTTTAGTCATTGCCAATACAGCACTAGATCAACATGGAACATTAGATATGATGAGACTTTTTATGCCTTGTAGGCCTATTGTTTTAGTACCTACGTCTTCGTGCAATCTTCATCTGATAACAACATCTCTCCATGGGGGCATGTCTCAGTGCCAGTAATATGTCCATCACTCTTTCGCTGCAGGCAGCTTGGGTCGGTGCAGTTGTTGCGAATCATTCGTTTGATAGCGGACTCCAACCTTGCAGCTGAAAAGCCACTCGTACGTACTGTAGATGCATGTGATTGCTCTGGGACAAATATTTCGGTGACAAGGCTTTTATACTCTTCAATCGATTGGGCGATGCCCATTTTCAGTCGGCCAAGCATAATGGCAATGATCCTGTACGAAGGTTATTAATGAAGATTCTTTAATACGTAATCACGGCCGGTCGATTTCATACCCGCCAGTTCCTGTCCCGCCAATGAAGCCAAACCTGTCGCAGGGTCTTGGTACTTCCGGTAAACCTTCTGACTTTTTGATGCATTCCATGATATTTTCAAGGATCAGCAAGCTAGACAGCCCACAGACACCACCGCCATCTGTACCAGTTAGTGACATGATAGAAGGCTAATATCAAGACAGTAGAGAACATACCGAGAGACAGAAGCCACAATGGCGGCCCAGTGGTTTGTGGCATAGATGAGTCCATAGTGATGCTATGAGTGCGATGAGGTCAAAGAAACTAAAGAGAGCGATTGAGATGGACGAGGCACATGAAGAGAAATAGCGCTAATAGGCAGATGGCCACAGCTAGTGAGTGTAAGATACCATTGATCTTGACTTTCTAGATGCAAGATGAATTATGTAAGAAACAAGTAGCAAGGAGTGCGCAAGAGAATTAAGTCTAGCAAAGAGAAAATCACTGCTTTTCGAGGGGAACTTCGCCTTAAAGTGTAGTTTGCACCTCTTCAAGCTTAAACAAGCCACCCCAAGCATCTGTAGATTATTAGTTAGATGTTGGGGACTTGTTGATGCCTAACTACTAAGCAAAGTATTAGTTTTCTCTGCAGCCATGATGTATGGTGGGATCGTAGGCTTGCCGTTGCAACGGTTAAATTACCTCCCTTCTGTCAAGGTGAGTGGCTCAAGGGCAAAGCATAGGTCTCACTCCTTCAGCTTGATTCAGCCTGCTGTCAAGCCAAGACGATCCTTCCCAAAGGGAATGTAGTCGAGTATTTTAAGGCCTCCGCCCATTTTCCGTGCCTAATGTACTTAACGTCTATGGCCGGATTTCTGACATCCTTTTTATACAGAGCTTCCTCCTGTTGCGAGGCGCCATAACGACAATCCCTAAGAGTAAGGTTACATATCACAAACTCCAACCCTGGAGGAGACATACCGAGGCTTCAGCCACAGCTTCAGCCACTATATGCATGGAGGGCCAAGGCCCTAAGATATTACTGGTATACAAGTCACATCTCACCTAGAAACGAAGTGCAAAGTAATACGCCTAATTGTGACACAACTAACACATCTTTTATCTATCTACACGGTAACACACCCGCTAGTACTAACTAGTTACGTCTGCATTCTCTCTCATTCAATGTGACACAGAAAGTAACTCCTAGCCTAGCCTTATGACAGCTATTTGCATGGCATGCTCCTGCAACTGCATGTTGGGATGCCAGGTGTTGAGGTCCAGGTGTACAGAGGGAGAACTCCCCATTACACATCCTCGCCAACCTCCTCAATATGATACCAATCTACGTAGACCCGGAGTCTATTGCCCTCTATTTCCCTGTTGACGTCTTGATGCAGATAGAATAACATATCTTATATCATAATCCTCAATCATTGTCCCTACCATTGCGACACAGAAAGGGGCTCCAAGTCAAAAGTCACAGGACATTTCATTCTATCACCCATCGCTTTCCATGTCCTCGACCCTTAGCACCGAGTTAACTACAGCAACGTCTACCACGAGCACTTCACTAGAGGAAGAACAGACTCCATCCTTGTCTGCAGAAAAATGGACAGAAATGATGCAGCATCTTCGCTCCACCCATGAGAATCTTGCTGGACTCAAGAAAGAACCAGCAGTAGTATAGACACTTGCCCGACAGGCTGTTAGCTGAGAAGCCATGGTGAGACCCAGAGCCTTCGAAAGTTAGATGAGGCCCTTAGAAAATGGCATGGGATGGAAAGCACCTCGCTATAAAATGGAGGAAAGATTGCTGTAGATGAGGGGGCTGTGATTCATCAGAAAGACATTGGCGCACAGGCGAGAGTGGAATCATCAACAGGTAGCAGCCAGGGAAGGTCAGCAGTAGTGAGGGAGAGGTGGTGTAGAGGTTGTGGTAAGGGTGGCATTGGCTGATGGACATGTCAAATTGTTGCTGAGATACATAGAGACGAGGATAGTAATTGGCTTTAACTGACTGAATGCTTTGTTTTCATTTATACAGAATCCTATCTAGATGGAGGGTGGTGATATCTGTCTAACTCGATTATCATGTATTCTAACATGCATCACAACCATGCGTCGTGGCCACCCGATGTCGTATGGTTTCGGCCGTTTCAGCGCCCCACCGATATGTTTGACCTTCGGGTAGTTTTCTTTTATCCAGTGTTGGAAGTCTGCTTCAAGGACTTTGTTCCTCCATCTTCTTGCTGCTGTCAGTGACATTGTCGCCCTTGGGGCCAGAAGGTCGCTCTTACGGCCCACTTTGGCTAGTTGATCGACTGCCTCATTGCCCAAGACTTCGCAGTGTCCTGGGACCCAGTGTACTTTGCTGGCTGACTTTTCCAGGGCCAGGTTGTCAAATCCACCTATCCATCTTGTGAAGATACGACAGATCTCGTCCATTGCGAGCTGCGAAGCGCCCGGCTTCTGCATCCTCCGGCCGACTCGTTTTACCACTCCCAAATTGTCGACACACAGGCTTAGGCCTCCTGATTGTGGGGGACAGGGGGACTTCAGAGGCAGCAGGGCCTTTGCCTTGTCGATGCTCCTGCCTCCTGTCAATTGTCGTCTGGTACAGAGGGTGGTCTGCATCGTATATCGATGCCCGTATTTCTCCTGCCTGCAGCGTGTCCTAGCAGATGATTGCCATATTCGGGAAAGCTGTAAGTCTGCATAAGCTCTTTTTGCTTGTTGTTTTATAGATCGGTACAGCGGCCTGCAGATCCTCTCCAAGAACCTTGTCCAGGGTGTCCATGCTGGTCTTGCTGGCTCTGGGGAGTTAGGTGGTGGCCGCATACGTTATCTGTGATAGCATGCATATGCATGCTCTCACTGCCTGTATCACCGACTTCGAGGGGGGGAGGCCATTGCTGTGGACTCTACTGATGCGGCGCATCACGCTTGCTGCCTTATGAATTTTAGTCGCCACCTACTAGCACTGCGTCTTGAAATTTAGGCTGTTATCCCAGATGACACTGAGCCACTTCTTTTCTTTCTCCGGGCTCAGAGTTGTTCTGTTTGGGGGTCGCAGCCTTGTATTCATGCTTCGGAGCTTACAGCTGGCGTAAAGGTGAATGATGTCTCTCTTGCTCTAGTCAATCCGCTGCTCATTTTCCCTGCACTACGCAACCGCTTGTGTCATTTAGGTTTGCAGAGTGAGAACGTGGTAAACTGCCCCCTACTACCCTCTTCACCGGGAGTCATTCTTGGACCGAGAAGCTGACACTCCTATGCGTCAGGAAAGAGCCTACCCATTTGCAGAGGGACTCTGGCTACGATTGTTTCCCTGAGCGGACCACTAGCCTGCTTTTCTTAGTTGAATTAAAAAGGCCTTCTACATCGAAGGTGACAATTGACGTAATCTTTGGTCTCTTTGATTCGCCGATGAGAGTATCCGCTAATTTCTAGGTGAGATCTGTGGCAGCTCTTCTCGGGACCGCCGATGCATAGTTCTGCGAGATGATGTTCAACTCCGCTGCTTGTGCAGCAAGTCCTCGGATCACCATCTTTTCCAGACTTTTTTCCAAGGTTGACAGGAGTGATATCGGTCTGTAGCTCCTCGGGTGCGACTTTTTGGGCTTCTGTTTTGGGATCAATACCATTGCTGTTGATTTGAAAATCTTTGGGTGGTCTCCAAGCTCTATACATGGGCTGGGTAGTTTCACTATGTGCCTGGCAAAGGAAAGCCATACTGTCTTCTAGGCCATCTTTGGGATGTCGTCTTCTTCCGGCACAGTGTTCCCAGCGTGGAAAACTGCTTCCTTGACTTCTTGTCGGGCTGGCTTCTGAGCATGCCTTCTTGAACACTTCCGTGTTCAGTCTAGTCATATTGTATCGGGTAGCCCTGACTATGTCGTCCACTTTTACGTTTTCGATTGTAGTTTCCAGTGGGAGGCGGTCACTTCGGCAATTGAACTTTTTCAAGACTCTAATAGTGCAGTCGCTTTGGCTAAGAAGTGTGTCAGAGGCAAAGGCCAGATCAACTACCGAGGGCGATTTCATGTTGGAAAAGCAGGTGTTGTCATCTGGCTTGTTGAGCAGTGTCACTGCTTCCTGTTCCATGCAGTCATAGATCTAATTGCAATCACTTGAATCCTCCTTCTTGCTGCCCCACAGCGTTGGGTGCAGATTCAAGTCTTCATAAAGTATCATCTTCCTACACCTGGATATTGAAAGTGGAATCTTTCTTGCTCTGAAGGTCCTTCAATATGACCCAAAATTAAAGCTCTGGCGCCCTACAGAAATCTACTAAGTGGGCCTTATGATGCTATGGTGCCGACAGAGAGGCATCCAATTCAACGCTATTTGATCCCTAAGTCATGCAGACTATGTGATCTAGAGGAGCAGATTATTGTCCAGTTGGTTTTCGACCTGGACGCCTGAGGACTTTTCCTGTAATTGCGTGGTGTGGAAGAAATGGCCAATACGCTGTTCGCTGACCGCAACACCTTACCCATCGGCAAGCGCTGGGCTTCTAACTTCGTCAAGTGAAAACCAGACCTCACGATGTGTATCAATCGTAAATACGACTACGAGAGAGTGAAGTACGAAGATCTGGCTATAATTCACGATTGGCTTAGGCTCGTGGAGAATGTAATCACGAAATATAGTATCATCAACCTGGCTAATGTTTACAATTTATGAGACTGGCTTTATGATAGGAGCCATTACAAGTGGAATGACTACGATGAGTGCAGAAAAGCTAGGAATGAGCTACAGCCACCCAGGCGGTCAATGCTGAGGGCTAGGGGATCGCGCCGTTATAGATGGCATTATTCGAGTCTGAGAACTAGATACACATGCTGTCAAATGAAGCACTTGACAAGCAGCGCAGAGCAAAAAGGGCCAGACTACAGGATATAGGGAAGATGCCAGTAGATGAGGCGAGAGAAACAATTGATCAGAAGAGCATTGATGCGTGGGTAGCGACCGAATCGTGGAGGAGCGGTGGTCGGCGCGTTTGAAGGAAAGCTGTTGTGGAATGTATGGGAAGGCCTGCTATGACGGAAGTACATTTCAGATCGTTGCTTATATGTCTAGGGAAGAGGATAGTGATTACATTGACTTGTTGAAATATTTTGTCATGTTTTGATGTTTTGATCTTCAGGTCTGGCTTCGAGGTTGAAGTTTTTGTCATAGAAGCTTACTAGGTATGTTATCTCATAGACGAAGTACTTGGGGAGAAGGGGACAATGAATACAAGAACTTCAACAATAATCAGCCGCTAACACTAAACATTGATCTTCGCATGAGGGGCAACATATTTAATGAAGGAGTGAATTCAATGAAGGAAAGTTCTGCTATTTTTCCGTACATATAAGTAGCCTTGAGAAGCTAAAAGCGAGAAAACCAGGTATCACAGCTCCTCAAAGCAGTTTAGTTTAGATTATTAGCATGACCGCGAAATGCAGAAAGTGTTTCATGCTTCAAAGTTGATTGTAGGATGCTGGAGGGACAAGAAATATTTGATGAGGGAAATGGCCTAGCGAACGCTGGAAAGGTGGTTAGCATGTACATGACGAATCATTACAACTCTTGAGTCAGGAGGCAGAACTAGGCTCACACAAAGAATGGGTGCAATATCAGAGCTGCCTAACAACTATGGCATAAATCAGTAATTAGTCTTCAAGAGAGGATGGCTTAGCTGGGAAGCGGATGTAATTGGATAATGTGATGGAAGGACTTACATGATGTGAACGGAAATTCAGGACATGAAATCTGGCGTAGTGAAACAATCAGTGATATAGTTAACTGAAGGGCGAAATTCTTGCTTTGGCATTGTGGGCGGATGGTAGGAGTTTGCGATTTTAGTTGAAAGCTGGTGACCCTAGCCAATGGATCTAAATCGCATGACTATGATACGGCCGGAGGAAGTGCTGAACCCAACTGCTTGACGTGCTATGGCTGACTTCACGGGACGATACAATGGTGGTAGCCAAAGGACCCTTTTTTGTTCCTGCAAAACCCAAACACTATCACTACTGATACAGCAGTTGTCAAATTCGGAGTCACAAGAAGGAGGCTGGTCAACGAATGGTGACGATAACGGTCGATGAATGCTAGTTGAGAACACCGCCGATGCCACTTTTCCATGATGGCTTTTAAGAGTCCGCAGACACGTACCAGAAGTCGCATCCCAGATCTTGACTGTCCTGTCATCTGACCCTGATGCCAATCGCTGTCCATCATTTGAGAAGATCACTGATGTCACCTCCCGGCTATGGCCCTTGAGAGTGTGCAGACACGCACCAGAAGTCGCATCCCAGATCCTGACTGTCTTGTCATTTGACACTGATGCCAGTCGCTGTCCATCATTTGAGAAGACCACTGATCTCACCAAGTCACCATGGCCCTCAAGAGTCTGCAGAGACGCATAAGAAGTGGCATCCCAGATCTTGACTGTCTCGTCATCTGACCCTGATGCCAGTCGCTGCCCATCATTTGAGAAGGCCACTGAATTCACATTATCACCATGGCCCTCAAGAGTCTGCAGACACTTACCAGAAGTCGCATCCCAGATCTTGACCGTGTTGTCATCTGACCCCGATGCTAGTCGCTGTTTATCATCTGAGAAGGCCACTGAATTCACATTATCACCATGGCCCTCAAGAGTCTTCAGACACGCACCAGAAGTCGCATCCCAGATTTTGACTGTCTTGTCCCAAGACCCTGATGCCAAGCGCCGTTCATTACTTGAGAAGACCACCGATGTCACACCATTTATATGGCCCTCAAGAGTTCGTAGGCACACATCCCAATTCGCTTCAACCTTTGGCTTTAGCTCGATCCAGTTTGGCTCTTCATGACTAAACATTTGCCTTATCAAGCTGTTTGTAGGGCTGAATATGAGAGCTGAGATATAAACTTGTAGTGGGGCAACCTCAATAATTCCTGCATGAAACAAGAAAAATCGATGAGCGTCGTTTACGAAGTCTCGAAAGTTTTGAGGTGCTGTCTCCTGTTACAAAGTGTTAAATAGTGATCTATCGAAGACCTCTTTTTTTGTGCGAAGCAACTTACTGAGTAGGACTTTAGATTTTCTATTACTCTTCCTGCAATAGAAATACCTTTTAAGAGACTAAGCGCCTCCAGCCACTGAAGGTACTTTTCACCTAGAAAGGCCAAGACCTCGTCGTTTTTGCTGACCATCCCATTTGATGATGAATCTGTAAGATGGTCAACCCAGAAGAAGCAAGAATACCTGATAGCAGCCAACGGATGGAGCTGAGGGGCTGAGACTTCTTCAATGAGGCATCCAGGTGCTGCTAAGTTGCATATGTCACGCCGTAGTTCTTTCTGAAGAATGTCAAGTGATCGTAAAAAGATAGTCTGGTGTTGGTGTGGAATTCCGAAAGGCAAAATCTGGCCTGTAGCTCTTTCTAGGAAATAGTCCTTGGCTGACTGATGCACAAAAGAAACAACGTTCTCATGGACAGTCAAGAAAGACCCGCATAGGCTCACGACCTCTTTCACCTCCTCCTTTTCCAATTCACCTAACGCCTCGACGAGGACACAGAGCTCGTCCAAAGTCACAGGTCGGTAAGTAACCAAGACATTAGCAATGATATCCTTGCAGAGTTGTGCATCATGCGAGTTGCAGATCTGTTCAAGCATTCGTTCATATAGGGGGTAAAGACCAGGCGGAAACGATGTCAGCTTCTTCGCAGTATGCCATTTTTGCGAATCAGAAAGCTCTTGACAAACCAAGGATACCCACAAGAAAGTGCCGTTAGCATTCAAGCGTAAATGCTTCATAACACCAAGCTTCATCTCCCTGTCTTAGTTCTTTTTCCGTGCAAGTTGATTCACCTTGAAATCGATGAAGGAGTCGACTGCTGCAGAAACCGATTCCTGGTTTATTTCCAGGTGTATCTTGACCTTTTGCGTTGCGTCATCCAAGGCTTCTTCGATATCTGGCTTGTTGCGACTTGACACAATCCATTTGGCGCGTGAACGCGTGGTGATGAATCCAAGTAGTCGTTTCTGATCTGCCCTGCACTCATCCAAGGCATCAACAATCAGAATGGCATTTTTCACGCTCGGGTCATTCAACATAGAGGTGAATATTTCGCATAGGTCATACCAAGCAACTGGACTTGTGAACAGAGCTTTATTGTAGTCGTACTTGTCCCCTAAATGCTTTACATGCTTGGTGAGATGTGGATTATGGCGTGCCAGGTGATATATCAGACCTCGCAGCACAGAAGTAGCAGTGTTCAGTCGATCGTTTGTGGCTTGGCAAAAGAAGTAGGATAGAGACGTCGAATTGGCTTGTTCTAACTCATTGATGATGCCACAGAGGAGCATTGTTTTGCCCTTGCCAGGGTCTCCCTTGATCCAGAGGATTGGGGATTCGCTGTCATTGAGGAACTGCTGGAAGTTCTTGTGGCTGAGAATCCATCGATATGACTCTCTCAGCAAACCACCCTTTCTGCTTTCAATATCCTTCTTGTCCGTGGAGGGATCGGTAATATAAAGATAAGAAAGACATTTTTCGTCGTTTTCATCGTGCTGGGATTTGGGTTGAGAAACACCACTCCTAGTGAATGTGGTGACAAACTGCTCGACAGATAGGCTGTTCTCTTTGAGGTAGTTGAAAGTGTGCGTCGAGATATTGCTCAAAATGTTGCGGCCCAAAACTTTGTTGTCTTTTAGGCCAATTTCAACGTCGAATCTATGGTAGACTCCAGGGCTGTTATACTTTTGTTTGAGTCGCAAGTCGGTCTGCTTAGAGCTAGCGGCCATCTTCCTGAGTGCTTTGAGCACAGAACCTCTCGAATCGCTAATTTCAACAACGTCGCCGAGGCCTGTTCCAATACTCAATATCATGATGGATCTACCGGGAAACTGCCTTTCAGCCTCCGAGATAAGAGCTGCACATGGGTTGTTGTAGCCATAGCTAGCGTCAATGAACTCAGTTCCGTCGCGACCAAGCTTGATTGGATCAAAGAGGGTGATCGCCGCAGTGGTAGCTCTGGCCGCCTCCCAAACCTTGCACTCCGTGAGGTATCCGGGGGTGTGATATGTTGTCAAGAAGGTTGGTAGGGCTTCGATATTGGCTTTAGTCATTGCCAATACAGCACTAGATTAACATAGAATATTAGATATGATGAGACTTTTTATGCCTTGTAGGCCTGTTGTTGTAGTACCTACGTCTTTGTGCAAGTTTCGTCTGCTAACAACATGTCTCCATGGGGGCATGTGTCAGTGCCAGTAATGTGTCCATCACTCTTTCGCTGCGGGCAGTTTGGGTCGGTGCAGTTGTTGCGAATCATTCGTTTGATAGCGGCCTCCAACCTCGTAGCTGAGAAGGCACTCGCAGGTATTGTAGATGCATGTGATGGTTCAGGGACAAATATTTCGGTGACAAGGCTTTTATACTCTTCAATCGATTGGGCGATGCTCATTTTCAGTCGGCCGAGCATAATGGCAATGATCCTGTACAAAGGTTATTAACGAAGTTTCTCTCATGTGTAATCACAGCTGGTCGATTTCATACCCTCCCGTTCCCGCCCCGCCAATAATGTCAAACCTGTCACAGGGCCTTGATACTTCCCGTAAACCTTCTGACTTTTTGATGCATTCCATGATGTTTTCAAGGATGAGCAAGCTAGACAGCCCACAGACACCACCACCATCTGTAGCAGTTAGCAACATGATAGCAGGCTAATATCAAGACGTTAGAAATCATACCGAGAGACAGAAGCCATAACGGCGGCCCAGTGGTTTGCGGCGTGAATGAGTCCATAGTGATGCGATAAATGCGATGAGGTCAAAGAAACTAAAAAGGGCGATTGAGATGGACGAGGCACATGAAGAGAAATAGCGCCAACAGGTAGATGGCCACAGCTAGTGAGTGTAAGATAGCTTTGATCTTGACTTTCTAGACGCGAGCTGAATTATGTAAGAAACGAGTAGCAAGGAGTGTGTAAGAGCATCAACCCCAGCAAAGAGTAAACACTGCTATTCGAGGGGAACTGCGCTTTAGAAGTGTAATTTGCACCTCTTCAAGCCCAAGCAAGCCACCCCAAGTATCTGCAGATTATCAACTAGATGTCGGGAACTTGTTGATGCCCAACTAGTAAGCGGAGTAGTAGTTTTCTCTGCAATCATGATGGTCTATGGTAGCATTGCAGGCCACTGCAACAGATCCTTCAACACCTGCTAGTTAGGAATTAAAATCACGTACCTTTTGTGAAGGTGAGCCAGTGGTGTACTATAGAGACTTGTTGATCAGCACTATATAGCCAAGTACCTGTTGCCATTACAGGCTTCATATCACCACTACACTGAGCAATACTTCCATCATTCACTTTATATAACTGAAATTTTGGCGGAATGTGATATGAGCTAGCAACTCAAGCAGTCGTGTCGCAGGAACCAATTTTCTACCATATACAGGATATGATGAGAATAAGCGCTGGATTAGTCGGAAAACACAGGTCCCATTCCTTCAGCCCGATTCAGCCTGCCTTTAAGCCGATATGATCTTTTCCAAAGAGAGTGCGCTCGAATGCTTCAAAGCCTCCGCCCATTATCTATGCCTGACATACTTCACCCGTATTGCAGAATGCCTGAGGTGCTTTTTATGCAGAGATTCATCCCTATCTACAATCACAGTGTGAGAAGGAGTTCGATCGTGATCTTGCATTCGTCGTCGTAGTTCTCGGTCAGCCAGCAAACAAATACCTTAGGGAGATCCTCATGCACTGCTCCAGGATCAATTGACATTATAGAAGGCTTACAATTGATTCTTTGCCTGAAACATTCCAAGTTGTGCACCATCAGGCTATCTTGACCTAGTCTTGCCTAACCTTGGTAATTATCAGCTTTCTACACTCAGTTGATGGGGTTGATGCGCACAATGCTTGTAATCAAGCCAGTGTAGCAACCCCTGTCATTAAAACAGTAAAAAATGAGCGCAGTATCAATGACAGTCGAATGGCTATACAGCCTACTTAATAGTAAGGACTTGTCATAAAGATAGAAATCAAATCTCACCAAAAGGAAAGGTAAGTTGAGAGTGAATGGTGCCCGAGGACAACGACTACTGTGGTTTATTGCCGAGAATATAAGGCAGTGAGGCAGAGCAGAAACACATTGGATCCAACAGACATAGATTTCAAGTTCACTCCGCACTCTATCACAGCCTTCTAGTTGGACTCCTTCTACATCCCATTGAACAATACAAATTCTTTATGTCTAACAGCATTACACCTCAATCCGGAACAATAGCGATCAAAGAATTATCAAGCTAGTAGCTATCTAGTTGCTCTTATTGATATTCAGCTACATGGTATCAATGCCTAACAAAATTTCCTAGACCTCACTTCGAAGGATAGTGTACTGCTGCTTTAGAGGAAGGTTTCTGAATCACAGTGCCTATCTTCTAGGACAAGCACCATGACACAGAACACTTGCCTTTTAGTACCTCGGTGTCCATTGAACTTCGCTAGTGGGACTCGAAAATGGAAACAGCTCCGTTGCCTTTTCTTCCCTGGCCTCATACTCGCCATTATCTTTTTATATAACAACCCTGTGTAGCTAGAGGCTATGCCACATATCTGAGTCTCAACTTAGGTCCTCTGTGGGTCTCAGATCCTGAGTCGTCACTTTTCAGGAATCAAGACTCTCTACTTCTATAAGCTAGTTTTCTATCTTGAATCTTGGGCGCCACAGCAGCAAACATATGGAGGCGGGTAACTACGACTTGATATGTAGTAGGTCATGTGCAAGGTTTTTGAACTGTCTTGGATGCTCAGAGCATTAAATGTCAGCTAGGCCAAAGTTTAGTCTTCCAGCGGGTACAACGTTGTCAATATCGCAGGACCAAACTTAGGTGAAATGGAACCCCTTGATAAAATTATACGAAAAAATGGTAGCAGGCTCGTTTTTATGGTGCTGTATCACCAAAATTATTTGTCTCCAGCCACGATAATAGTTCTAGGCTCAAGGCCCCGTAGCTTACCACTAGAGGCATCCTTGTCAGGCCAGGATACTGAGGCACTATAATGACCTCAAACATTTGCCATACATTCACTGTAGATGTGTTTTGTGATCATGCTCAGCAATTGCCGAAACCTGCACATTGCTTGGGAGAGGGAAACAGCCCATGTAAAATGTCTAGAGAGGGCGTAAAGCCTCTCATGCTGTGTGCCATTGCATGGGTTCATGGGAACGGGGTCGCTCTACACTTTTCTACACCTACAACCTTTGTGTAACCCTTTGCTCGTACACCAATAGCTTGTTTACTGCTATCCTCCCAATGAAAATGAAGATGGGAAAGGGGAATCATGTATTCAAGGAAGACTATCTCAATTTCCCACAGAAGGTATTTTCAAGATTCCTTAACTCAAGTGTATACGACATAACTCTAACAAACGACGTACCTGTTGTATCTTGAACATTGTGTTACTATAAAGTCCGTGAGATAAATACAAAGCGCACTAGCCACATTGTCAGTGATCATATACGTAATAAATTCTACCGATAACTACTGTTAATTTAGACCAATACGACAGCGCGTTCTGGACAGGAGTTGCTCGCTGATGTCATCTTCCAGTAACTACTGGGCGGTTTGCAGTTGCAGGTGCACTTGGATTTCAAGCTACTCCTGTGACTTTTTAGGGTCCGGCACTTAGCCCAGGGGGCTCTCCGTCCAGTGTAGCCCTAGGGCGGGCCTGTGAGGTTCCCTGAATCGGATACCCTGCAAAGGATATCGTTGATTTGGCGGTATCCCTCTTGCTCTTTCTACCATTCTTCGTACTCTGTACGGAGCTGATTTCTCCTCCATCATTGTGTGCCATATATCTATATCATGTTTTCACCAGATGGTATTCTGAGTGAAGCTGTCATGGACAGGCTACAGTAATACAGTAATACAGGTCATATATACAGGGTTATGGACCCTTGTTTTCTGAAAGAAAGTATAACTTGGACGTGTAGAAATTAAGCAAAACAAGACGCATTTCACTACACACTAGTTAATTCCTAGCGAGCTCTCCAACAGCGATCAATACCGAGCTACACTCTATCTCTTCTTTTTTCTGTACAACCCGATGGCTTGTTAAGAATCTTGGAGCCATGTATTTTAGTAAAGTATAAAGTTCTTAACGGCCACCATAAAACCTAGTCTGCCGTAATTCCAGGCGCAGGCTCTCCAAATCCCTATGATATCCTTGGTTTACTGTTCCCGTAATCTTATTCTACATGGGAAATATTGCGGATGGCTAGTGAGCCCGTTGGTCAACTTTACAGTAGGGATTATCTCGAATCCATTCTCACATGTCTCTCGCTCAATCGAAATGGTGCTCAATATGTTGGCCATGGCAATCCACACACTGGCCTCGCCGAGATGCTTCCCAATACACACTCTACGACCAAACCCGAAATGCCCATTGGGAAGCGGCTCATCTGAGCCACCCTCGGATCGCGGGAGGTACCGGTCTGGATTGAATGTTTCTGGATCGGAGTATACTGCGGGGTCATGGGTCATGGCGCGGGCGTTTGCAAAGACATACGAACCGGCTGGGATCAAATAGCCACGGTAAATTTCATCCTTGAGGGATCGATGAGGAACGCCCAAGGGAGACACGGGGATCCATCGCAAAGTCTCTTGCAATACAAGATCGAGGTATGGCAGGGAGGGGCGGTCTGCAAATGTGGGAAGGCGCCCACGGCCTATGACTTTGTCTAGCTCTGCTTGTGCTTTTCTCTGTATATCTAGCCTAAGGACCATGGCAAGGATAAAGACAACTAGCGTACTCCAGGTTGTGTCTTGCCCTGCTGCGTAAACTGCAGCTGCTGCGCCCTTGATATCAGCTTCATCTAGGGTTGGTGTCTGGCCCGAATCTATCTCCGCCTGCCTCTGGGCTAGCAGTGTGGTGATGAGTGACGGCTGGCGTTCGCCAGGTGCTAGGGCAGATACTGCAGCAAAAGGATCATCATGTATTTTTTTGATAGCCCAGCGCCAGTCATGGGCAAACCTTAAGCTACGATCATGAAACATGGACGGCAAGAATCGCAAAAACGGAAAAAAGTCAACTGGTGTCCCTCCTGGTGCCCCGCCATGACCCAGTGCATAGCTAGCATCCTCGGCAATGGTGATCCATGGCGAGTCTTTGGAAAGTAGTGGTATTCCAAAGCCGGCTCTTAAAACAATTGCCGTCGCGTAGCGGCGAAGAGAATTTTCCCACGTAGACGGGCTGGAAATAAAAGAACGCAGGAGAATTGCAGCCTCTGACTCTTGCAGGCTACGGTACCCTATGATAGAAGACTTTTGAAACGATCTTTGCAGCATTTTTCGATGCTGACGAAACTTCGGGCCCCATGGCAGAAAGCTTAATATTCTTCCCCAGCCCATTTCTTCGAAAAGAATGAACCGTGGCCGGTCCGAGAAGTTGGCCCCTCGCTTATCAAGAAGATCGACAGCAGCAGTCACAGAATTGAGCACGATAATAGGTTGGCCAAGAACATGGAATGAGAGGATATCGGATTTGAGCTCCCGGCCCCATTCTATGTAGGCATACTCCGGGTTATCAGTGGGAATGACCCGAAGGTGGCCGATAACAGGCTCTCCAGGCGGCCCAGGGGGCAATGGAAGACGGCATGTTCGGCGACAAGGGAGCAAGTGGCGCAAAACGGATATCACCACAATAGCTACTGCAATGAGTAGTAAGGAAGGGATTTGGAGGGCTGCCGAAGCTAATAAAATGGTGACACCCATATCAACAAATTGCCGATGAGGTACGAGCAGACGCGCTGGTGGATTGAAGGTAGTGGAGGCTTTAAACTTTTAGTCTTGATAAAACGGCTTAACTTTGCAAGAAGCGTTCTGCACTGCACTGTGGCAACAAGCGGTACTGTCGGATGCAGACGACATACAGCTTTGAGACTAGTGAAACCGTCAATGGGGTAGACGCGATGTGGGAGGCTCCGAAAGCCTATGTCACACGTAGCCAGCGTCAAAACTGGAGTAGCGACTATGATGAAGTTGAAGTTGCCAACATTGGCCCAGACACGAGCGAAAGAAAAGTGCTCAGATTCCAGGTAATTATGTGCGCAAAATTGCACCACACCATCTTCTCATAGTGTCCATCTCTGATAAACCAAAAGTGGGTCGTACGAGTCGGGGTTTTTCATCTGCTAGGACCATTGTCACAGCAGGAGCAGACACCATCGCTGAATCCATGGTTGCACATGATTCAAAGCAAAGTAAACGTAACATGTACATGCGCCTGTATCAGTGCTTTCATAATAAATGACTCGGTGCTTCTAGATCATCTTGGGCCTCGGCAACATGCTACTCTCAAAGACGGTGCTACGAAAGGAAGGTGCAGGTTTTCTAGAACCAAGATCACCACAAATCCTCCAACGAAATAGGTTATTGCTCTGCATGGAGCCGGAAGGCACTGAACGGAAAACTCCACTTTAAACTTCACTTTCATTAACAGATCTGACATTGATTGTGGAAGGAAGTTCTCGAGTCACTTGCCCTGCGCAGTGACGTAACCCTGGAAATAAACCAGGGTTAAGTGCCGGAATCTTGCCGGAAACCAGCCAAGGGTGAGAAAAAAATGACGCTTGCCTCAAATAATCCTATCTGTCTTGCATATTTTGCCTGTTTGGCTTGATACCTGCTTATTTTTCTTTGCTGTTGCCCGTTCGCTTCTGCTTGCCCGCTCCATGGCAAATTGTCCCACTAGTAGAAGTGACACCAACGACTATGGTGCCGCAGTTCAGAAGCCTCCCATCAAAAGACAAGCTTTAGCCTCTGCCGCGCCTGCATCCGCACCTGCATCCACCACACCTGAATCCGCAACTGAGTCCGCACCTGAATCCGCACCTACATCTATACCTACACTTACGCCGGCATGTAATTCGCCTTCAGGCTCTGCCGCAGCGGTCGGACCCCAAGCCGAACCCAAACCCGAATTTCACCCTCCGTCCCAGCTTCAGCCGCCCACGCCCCTCGCAAAGCCTGTCCGACGTCGAGGCACCGTCGCCTGTGGCCGTTGCCGGCGGCTGCGATCTAAATGCGTCCATGATCATCCGGCCCCACCCTGCCAAGCCTGCAAGCTAGTTGGCGGCTTGGTTGAGGCGCAATGCAGCTTTCCAAAGCGCGGGGAGAAGGATGTAGACCGGCAGTTCCGGCGAAGAACAACGGCTGCTAACACGACTCAGCGAACCGAAGCCAAGAAAGGAACCGCTCCAGCGGCAGCCCCAGAATCTGTTGTAAATCCTTCTAGCGATACCAATACCACCGAGAAGGCCGTATCTATATCTACTCAAAATGATGGGCTCTACTCTTCAGCGGTAACCCCCGCTAGCCACGCCTGTAGTCACCCTCCCCGGCCACCTGCCGCTGCTGCGCTGATCTCACGTTTTCCTGATCCACCGGGGCCCTCTGATGCAAGGTCTGTTCTCCCACCCATCGATGAAGTGGTTGAAGGCTGCCGCATATTTGTCACCTCCTACTTCCAGCTTGGCTTTATTCCCAAGTCGATCTTTTTGGAACGGCTAATACGGCCGTCTGAACATGTCAGCACCTTCCTTCTCTGCTGCATTCTCTGCATTTCCGCACGCTTCACCCCCAAGCTAGTCCAGAGGTACGGGGGCGCCCGTAAGGCGACCGATTATTTTGTCGAGGCATCACGGCGAATGGTTCCTACAGAAATGTATCTCCCGTCGCTCGAACGTATCCAAGCGTTCTTCTTGCTTGCCATATCGCAATGGGGGAACGGCGACAAGGATCGCAGCAGCATGGATATGGGAATTGCCGTTAGAATGGCTGCTTTACTTAAGCTTCACTGCGAAGAATCCTACGCCTTGCCGCCTCATGCACCGGCCGAACGAATCGTCCAATCTGAAAGTGCACGACGGACGTTTTGGATGATCCAGAGCCAGGAAAATCTACACTCGGGATACAAGACCCCCGCTCCTTTCCCCCTAGAAGACATCACAACGCTTTTGCCCTGCGACGAAAAGGACTTTGCCTTTGGCGATATCCCTACAGAACGTGCGGCCATGGCCGGAACCCCGCCAGGCCTTGCTAACCCCAGTCTTGTATACTCTCCTCGGCGCTGTCTCTTTGCAACACTCATCCAGGTCCATGGCCTTTGGGGAAAGGTGGCACGTCGTGCCTGTCGCACCGATCACAGCATCAACAAAGCACCGCCATGGGATGCATCGAGTGAGTATGCACGCACGATAGCGGAATTAAACGAATGGGAAGCCTCTCTGCCACAGGACCATTGCTTTTCGGTGTGGAATCTCCGGGGCTGGAAATCAGAGAGCTTGCATTTAGCTTATCTAGCTGTTACCATGGTCATACGACTCAGCCATATTGTCAGTCGGCGTATCTACCTTGAGGATATGCTCACAACGCTGACGTCATCTCCACCGGACCAAAATTTGCCTGGGTCAACGCCCAGCATGGCCCCCGACGCCGACGAGCCGGTCCCCAATATCTCAACAACTTCGACCCGGGAAACCTACCCGGATGCTCCAGGCGGATTCTGGGCGCAAATGGCAACAGAACTTTTCACCAACGTGCAGTCCCTCCACGAGCAGATCGACGCATATTTTTCTATGAGGACCCCCGAGGAAGGCTTCCCGCAAATTCTTGTCTTCTGTGTGTATATGTGCGGCTCCCTAGCCTCATATCTATGGCGCTCGCCTAGTCTTTGCCCAGAGTTAGCCCCTCGTGCCGAGATGATGGCAAACAGAGCATTGGAGGTGCTGAGCGAGCTCCATCCAGCGTGGCCCATGAGTTCCAAGTGGCAGAAGGGCCTGCAACAAATAGCAACTCCACTTAACGGCAAGAGCCCAGCGGAAGGATCGTCGCAGAGCCAAACCCCACTGCCGTTGGAAAGAAGACCGGAAGGTGCATCTGATTGCGAGCCCAATACATGCAAAGGCGCAGGTACCGTTTTCCACTTTCCGGTCCGCCATCAACAGCAACCACAATTTCATGGTCCAGCAGCCAATCCACAATACCAACATTTGACTTCAAATCTGCCTGTCCAGCAATCATACGAACCACACTCTAGCCATCCACATATTCAGGGCATGCATTCTTTCCCCAACGAGCTATTTGACGCTGAGCTCACGGCCTTTCTACAAGGTGACTTTCAGTTTGAGAGCTTTGATAGCGCCTGGGGGGGGACGCCGTCAACCTCGGATAAGAAATGACAAACATAACATGACGTAGAGCTGCGGTATCTTTGCTAGTGAATATAAAAGAACAAAACGACACAGTATTCGTCACAATATGAGCGACCATGACCAAAAATGTTCCCATTATTGACAGTGAATCTATACTAGTAATGCGAGTAGAAAGCAATCCGTTCGCGTTTTAGATGACAGTACACTCAACCGGCGGAAACTTTATTTTTTTAGGGGGAAGGAAACTAGACAGCCTTAAAGCTAGGGTGGGCAGCCACTAGTGTTTTCTACACCGGGATTATACCCGGTTCTAGGATTTTGGGACCGGCACGGACCCGGTCCACTAATAAACTTTGGGCAAATACCATGGCAAACGGCATTCCATCTGATCTGGGCTGGCCTGGCCTGGGGTTGTTGTATCAACATCAATATCCTTGCTCCCCTGTCAGATTATCCCACCCTAAACCGGATAACTCGAGTCCCTGGGCATGTGCATCGGTAGGCTTGAACAACAGCTTTTTCCGTTTTAAGCCCTCTCTTGCTAGATAGCACCAAAAAGAGTCGACATTCTTTAAGCAAGTCCCGGTGGGTCGTACAACCGGCTATCTGCGCGCTCTTGAAGGACTGGAACAAAAGAGAAATCGGTTTATTATCGAGCCTGATTGTTTGAGGACCATCCAACCGTCTATCCAATCATAGAATCTCATAGTCCCGTTTACAAATCATTGCCCTTCAAAAGCTGGGGAACCTACTAGCTCAAGGGCTCGCAAACTCTATTACACATAGTTTCTACCTAATGACGAGCGTCTGCAAGTCTCAAAGCTCAAATCATGCATGAAGCTTCCCTTCTAGGACAGAGCTTCCTCGCTCGCGGGTTGACAGGATCGTGGGGTTGAATACCGTGGGCAAGGGCATTAATAAGCTAGGTGAGGGGAAAACCAAGGTCTTGATACTTGGGTGCGACTCCAACTTGTGTGCTGTATAGAGACCCTTTCTACGCCCCAAGTCTAGTCCCTTCGACGCAAGACAAAAAAAAGCCCCTTTATTGTTATGCTTTTACCTTCGGTTTGTTTTCTAGAAGCCGCCTTTTTCCCGAGAGGACAAGATATTATAGATAAGCTCGTCCCTTCATCGGCCTCACTCACTCGAACTATGAAGAAACGCAAATCTGACAGTCAGTATTCACGCATGCTGGTAGGCTATTTCCCGTTTGGGGGTCTGGGGAAGCCAGGCGAAGAAGGGGGTAAGAGGAGTAAAAGGAAGCGGAAAACAATCTGGGCACTGTGTTAGGTACTAGATACTTGCGCATCCTGTCCATTTGTCCACCAACTTGCTAACAAAACGGGCAAGCCGTTTGTGGCAAAACAACGTTTATCAGCACAACCATCCACCCTAACCCTACGGGGACATCATCGTATACACTTAATATTTCCCTTCATTTTAACGGGCCATAATCTTGTGGATTGAATTTTGTTGCTGCCAACTTTTGTTACAACTCATCATGAGACTCAGTCGCCGCTCCTGCCGCCTCAATGCCCTTCTTGACCATGCTAGTAATAATTTCAAAGGCAATTTGCGCACCCAAAAGAGCCGTTGTCTCTCCAGCATCGTCGTAGCTAGGACTAACCTCTACAATATCGGCACCAACAACATTAAGACCTTCAATACCTCTGAGAATGCGGATGAACTCTCTGGCTGTCCAGCCGCCGGGCTCAGGTGTCCCGGTTCCAGGGGCCAGACCGGGCTCGATAATGTCGATATCAACGGACAAGTAGACAGGGTTCTCAGTGCCCAAGCGCCCCATGATAGTGTTGATGACACCCTCAACGCCAATATCGTCGATATCGTCGGCCAGGATGCGAAACCACCCCTGCTCGGTGTCATCCCTAAAGTCAGCATCATCAACACCAGCTAGGCGTGTGCGGATCCCTCCATGGACGGAGCCATTGGCTATTAAGCCTTCGCTGTGAGCCATCCAAAAGAAGCTACCGTGAGTGAAGAAACTCTGAGGAAAGGCCTCGCCCGGCGCAGGGATTGGTACCCAGACAGAAGGGTACTTGGCAGGGTGCCATGTGTCTAGGTGGGCATCGAAATGGAGCACATTGATGGGCCGGCCGTATGCACTTTTCAGGGCACGCAAAGCAGGAAGCGCAATGCTATGGTCTCCACCAAGTGAAACTAGCTTGGGCTTGCCCCCAGTATGGGCTGGAGCTGTAGGAGAGCGCTTGGAGAGCTCAGCGTAGCCTTCGGTCATCTGACGCAGGGCAAGGCCATTGTCAAAGGGAGAGACGTTCATATCGCCGCAATCAACAATGCGAGCCCACGAGGAGTAAGGGTTGATTCCTGCACGGTGGTTGAAACTCCGGAACGGCGTCTGGCGGGAAGATCCAGAGCGCAGTGCGCGAGGCCCAAATCGCGTGCCTTGGGTGAAGCAATGTTAGTAGAAGGGAAAATGACAGGGGCGGCCGACTGTGTAGCACATACCAGGGCGATAACTGACGGAAGTGTCAAAGGGCACGCCAATGACACCAATGTCAAACGGGTACTTGTCTTCGACTAGGCACTTGACATGCGGGAGATGGGCAAAGGTCTGAATACCTGCAAAGCCCCACTGATAAAAAACAACAGAAAAAGGCGTCAGTTAGAACATGAAACGCAGTGCAAGTTTACAGTGGCAACTTACATCGGTCCCCCATTTTTCCTCGAGAGAAATATCGGCACGAGCATCATCGCTAGCCTGTGCATGATGATGGTCTTTGTGGGCAGAGCCGAAGCCCAGTGTTGCCAGTATCAGAAAATGCTTGAAGCCCATGGTATAGAATTGCTGGGTTGCTGCAAGGCATCTGTATCTAGAGGAAGGGAAAATAGGAGGAGAGGAGAGAGAAAGCCTACCAGCAAGAACGCAGATTTGTAGTGCTAACTGGCGCCGAAAGTGGAGGGAACCGTATCCACAATGAATTAGTCCTTGGACTGCTAACAGCTCGATATCATTGAGCGGCAAAGAAGGCAGCGCCGCCTTTCGCTTTACAAGTTCTTGATGATCCCTTCTTCCTGTCAGTTGATAATTCCACCCTCTCTCCCCCTCTCTCTTATCTCCAAGTTTTTGTTTGAGCCCTAGACCCTTGACGTCTCTTCGGTGCGTGCGCCGGCTTTATTTTTCGTACTGTGCTTTAAGTACCCCTACAAAGGCCGTAAATGGTTAAAAGCCCAGTGTTCTACAGGGCGCTAAGTCTTGATGGGGAAAAAGAGGCGACAGAGAGATGTCGACAGGGGCAAGTCGTGAAGATAAGAGGTTAAAGTTGAAAGCTAGGACGTTGGGACTTGGCTCACTGTCTTACCTGTTGTTTTAGAGAGGAGTCAGTCAATGATAGAAAGATAGGACGAGATGAATCGCCCCTCCTTTCCACTCTGCAAAATCCGGTTGACCAAGGCCTGTTACATATTGATTTTGAGGACCTGTTTATCAGAGATTGGAATGCTGGGCGACAACTCCGGGGGAACAAGATGGGGGGGGGGGGGAGGTGGGCCTGCTTGCTGGCGCTGACCAAGGCAACAAGTATCGGGGCAAAATTGTGGTAATTACCTCGACTAAACTCGATCGAGTCCGCGTGCGTGGCGTGCCTTCCATTTCTAGATACAGACTCACTTAACAATGCAAACAGGAGCGATGAAAGGACCAGGTGATCCAAGGCAAATGTACATGGAGAGAGGAAAAAAAACAGAAGACGACTGCAGCAATGGAATATGAGGGGTGGGACGAGCGTCAAAGCTGCTGACGCATTTGAACGGGCTTAAAATAATCGGCGGCTTCTAGACATAATAGAGCCCTGGAAAATAAGAAAACACCTGGATTTTGCAAGAGTCGCAGCGTAAGGCGCCGCACTACGGCTAGTCCTAACAAGTAAGTGCCTTCTTCGGCGCATGCGAGTTTCTAGAGCGCTTTTTTCTAGCTATCAATTTCGCATCTCACTACGCTTTGTTTGTCCTGCCTTTTATCTATTAGCTCTGACTGGGGATGGCCGTGTTTTGTCAGTGTTCCCTCCCGGCCTGGCTGTGACGTGTGGGTTGATCGCAAAGCCAAGCCCCGTTGCTGGCCAGTAGTGCTAAATCTTGGTGCTAGACATGGGGCTGTAATCAGTCCCAAGGCGAGTGGATGAAGGTTGTTCCTTCAAATGCTTTGCAATGATTTGGAAGGGGAAATGGAGCCATATTCCGCTATCGACTTTGAGGGAGGATGCAGAAGACTAGGGGAAATGGAACCACCCTACTATCAACGTCGTGTCTCCATTTCCTTTTGAAGGATATAATGCTACGAGATACCCCCCTTCTTTTGGACATTCGAATTTCTCCTCATCTTCAGGCTGGGCTTTCATCTCTACCATCTCTCTTCTTTCCTTTTCTTTTCTTTTTCTTCCTTTTTTCTCTTCGCTATCCCCCTCGTCCCCTAGGATCCTTCTTTCTCTCTTACTTTCTAGAAAACTACCCCTCTTACTATCTTTGTTTTTACTAATTATCACCTGTGTTACTACTTTGCTATGGGTAGCTCATCTGAACTGGGCGTTAAGTCCCCCGAGGTAGCCTCTATGCAGGCTGGAGCTACCAAGTCAGAATTCACGGAGACCAAGCGTGGTCTGTCTCCTCGTCACGTGCAGCTCATGGCTATTGGCGGCTCCATTGGCACCGGTCTGTTCGTCGGAATTGGTGGTGTTCTCATCAAGGCTGGTCCTCTGTCTCTTGTTCTCGGTTACATCTTTTGGTCTGTTCTCTTCGTCTGGCCCAGCTACCTGTGTGTTGCTGAAATGGCCGCCTACCTACCTGTCAAAGGCTCCATTTTCGAGCTTGCTGCCCGCTTCGTTGATCCCGCTCTCGGTTTTGCTATTGGTTGGACGTATTTCTACGCCTCGGTCATGCTTGTATGTGTAGAATACTCAGCTGTCGCTACGGTCATGGGCTATTGGGACTCGGAAATTAACGCCGGCGTATGGATTGCCATTTCTATGGTCATCTGCATTCTGCTCAATGTGATTGCCGTCAAATGGTACGGCGAAGCCGAGTTCATTATGGCCTCGACTAAGATCATCATGCTTATTGGCCTGCTGTTTGTGACCTTCATCACCATGGTCGGTGGCAACCCCAGGGGCGATGCCTACGGGTTCCGCGCCTGGAAGGAGACGAGCGTCATGCAAAGCTACCATGCTGACGGTGCCGAAGGCCGCTTTCTCGGATGGTGGAAAGTTGTCCTGTACGCTGGCTTCACCGTTGCTGGTCCCGACATGATTGCGCTGGCTATGGGCGAAATCCAGAACCCCCGCCGTACGATTCCCCGTGTTGCCCAGCTGATCTTCTACCGCCTGCTATTCTTCTACGTCATTGGTGTATTTGCTGTTGGTATAATTTGCAGCTCGCGTGATCCTACACTGATGGCCGCTGTCGATGGTAGTCTTCCTGGTGCTGCATCTTCCCCCTGGGTTATTGGCATTGTGAACCTGGGTATCAGCGGCCTTCCCCATGTGGTGAACGCGGGTATCCTTCTTTCGGGTCTCTCTTGCGGCAACGCTTACTTGTACTCGGCTTCGCGGACTCTTTACGGTCTCGCGCGTGGTAAGTCTTTTTCTTCCTTATTTTCCCTCTGTCCCAACTTCATCGTCTCTGCTTTATACTAACATCGCCTCTTCCTCTCGCACAGACGGCCAAGCCCCCCGCTTCCTACTCAAGTGCAACAGCGCTGGTGTTCCCTTGTACTGCGTTGGCATTGTCTCTCTGTTGACCACCATTACCTTCCTCGTCTGCTCCAACTCAGCCATCACCGTCTTTTATTGGTTCGTCGATCTGACTACAACAGGCCTTATCGCCACATATCTTGGAATGGTTATTGTCTTCGTTGGTTGGAGCCGTGCCCGCAAGGCCCAGGGTCTTGCTGACTCCGACTTGCCCTACGTCGCCCCCTATACCCCTTACATCACATATGTCTCCTTGTCAATTGGCACTCTAGCCATTATCTTTGTTGGATTTGACAAGTTCGAGCCTTGGGACACTCAGGGCTTCATCACCAGCTACTTCTGTGTTCCCTACTCGCTGATCATGTTCTTTGGCTGGAAGTTCTACAAGAATACATCGCTGGTTGCGCCCGAGGATGCTGACCTGGTCTCTGGCAAGGCCGAAATTGATGCCGAGTGCGCAAAGTGGGAGGATGGCGGCATGATGGAGAACTACAAGCGCGAGATGGCCTCCAAGTCGTTTTTGCAGCGCACGTGGTTGAAGATGTGGTCATAAAGGGGCCAATTTGCTTGGTTATTGTTGTTTTTTATTTCCATTTTATTTTGGGGATGATCGGTTGGAGAATAGCGTGAGGGGTTGATGGGAAGGAGGTCTTGTTCATGAATATGCGCTGAAAGCTTTGTTTGCTATACCACATGGTTTATCTGTTTATTTTTAGTCTTGAAGGTTGACTTGAATTTCTGTTAAAATTGGTCCTTAAGTTTTGTATTAATCTAAATGAAAATTCTGTCAACTCCTCTTTCCATTTATGCTCTCCCACTTCTTCTCAGATAAGACACCTGTCTTATCTGTTTACCCGAACTTTAA